>ONZH01004097.1:0-60852 GCA_900303285.1 Rhinella marina
TGGTGGACAACTGTGTGGAAGCGCTATCGGCTATCCATTGCACCACCTGTTCAACCTGCTCAGGCCTCAACAGCGGTGTAACCCGCCCCCTGCTTAACTGTCCCATAAAGGCAGGGATTCTGGATGAGCGGGATCCTGGCTGACCCTCACCAGCACGCATTGTATCCCCACTGGCTTCAACAAGGCCCCCAACAGCATTTCCGCGCCCCGTCCTCGTCCACGTCCTATTCCGCTAGCCCCCTCCGCATTTTTTTTTTTTTTTGTTACAATATTTTGCCTTCAAAGCCGTGAAATTATTTTGCAAGAGAACGCACAGTACAGTGCCAATTATAAGGCCTATATATTTTATAGTTCAAGGTACACAGCCGTGTACTAACTTTTCAGACGGTGGGTATAAACACCAGGTATTTAAATAATTTTGCAAGAGAACGCACAGTACAGTTGCCTAGTATAAGGCTTATATATTTTATAGTTCAAGGTACACAGCCGTGTACTAACTTTTCAGACGGTGGGTATAAACACCAGGTATTTAAATAATTTTGCAAGAGAACGCACAGTACAGTTGCCTAGTATAAGGCCTATATATTTTATAGTTCAAGGTACACAGCCGTGTACTAACTTTTCAGACGGTGGGTATAAACACCAGGTATTTAAATAATTTTGCAAGAGAACGCACAGTACAGTTGCCAATTATAAGGCCTATATATTTATAGTTCAAGGTTACACAGCCGTGTACTAACTTTTCAGACGGTGGGTATAAACACCAGGTATTTAAATAATTTTGCAAGAGAACGCACAGTACAGTTGCCTAGTATAAGGCCTATATATTTTTATAGTTCAAGGTACACAGCCGTTGTACTAACTTTTCAGACGGTGGTATTAACACCAGGTATTTAAATAATTTTGCAAGAGAACGCACAGTACAGTTGCCAATTATAAGGCCTATATATTTTATAGTTCAAGGTACACAGCCGTGTACTAACTTTTCAGACGGTGGGTATAAACACCAGGTATTTAAATAATTTTGCAAGAGAACGCACAGTACAGTTGCCTAGTATAAGGCCTATATATTTTATAGTTCAAGGTACACAGCCGTGTACTAACGTTTCAGACGGTGGTATTAACACCAGGTATTTAAATAATTTTGCAAGAGAACGCACAGTACAGTTGCCAATTATAAGGCCTATATATTTTATAGTTCAAGGTACACAGCCGTGTACTAACTTTTCAGACGGTGGGTATAAACACCAGGTATTTAAATAATTTTGCAAGAGAACGCACAGTACAGTTGCCTAGTATAAGGCCTATATGATTTATAGTTCAAGGTACACAGCCGTGTACTAACTTTTCAGACGGTGGGTATAAACACCAGGTATTTAAATAATTTTGCAAGAGAACGCACAGTACAGTTGCCAATTATAAGGCCTATATATTTTATAGTTCAAGGTACACAGCCGTGTACTAACTTTCAGACGGTGGGTATAAACACCAGGTATTTAAATAATTTTGCAAGAGAACGCACAGTACAGTTGCCTAGTATAAGGCCTATATATTTTATAGTTCAAGGTACACAGCCGTTGTACTAACTTTTCAGACGGTGGTATAAACACCAGGTATTTAAATAATTTTGCCAGAGAACGCACAGTACAGTTGCCAATTATAAGGCCTATATATATTTTATAGTTCAAGGTACACAGCCGTGTACTAACTTTTCAGACGGTGGGTATAAACACCAGGTATTTAAATAATTTTGCAAGAGAACGCACAGTACAGTTGCCTAGTATAAGGCCTATATATTTTATAGTTCAAGGTACACAGCCGTGTACTAACTTTTCAGACGGTGGGTATTAACACCAGGTATTTAAATAATTTTGCAAGAGAACGCACAGTACAGTTGCCAATTATAAGGCCTATATATTTTATAGTTCAAGGTACACAGCCGTTGTACTAACTTTTCAGACGGTGGGTATAAACACCAGGTATTTAAATAATTTTGCAAGAGAACGCACAGTACAGTTGCCTAGTATAAGGCCTATATATTTTATAGTTCAAGGTACACAGCCGTGTACTAACTTTTCAGACGGTGGGTATTAACACCAGGTATTTAAATAATTTTGCAAGAGAACGCACAGTACAGTTGCCAATTATAAGGCCTATATATTTTATAGTTCAAGGTACACAGCCGTGTACTAACTTTTCAGACGGTGGGTATAAACACCAGGTATTTAAATAATTTTGCAAGAGAACGCACAGTACAGTTGCCTAGTATAAGGCCTATATATTTTATAGTTCAAGGTACACAGCCGTGTACTAACTTTTCAGATGGTGGGTATAAACACCAGGTATTTAAATAATTTTGCAAGAGAACGCACAGTACAGTTGCCAATTATAAGGCCTATATATTTTATAGTTCAAGGTACACAGCCGTGTACTAACTGTTCAGACGGTGGGTATTTACACCAGGTATTTAAATTAGTTTGCAAGAGAACGCACTGTACAGTTGCCAATTATAAGGCCTATATATTTTATAGTTCAAGGTACACAGCAGTAGTGCCAAATATAGTTTGGTATGTAGCAGAGCACCTAATACACCACTAGTGCCTCTCTCTGTCCCTACTCCAGCAGCTATCCCTGAATACAGCAGCCGTTCTCTGTAAAGTCTATATTGTAGTAAAGCTATCACTGTACTGCACTATAGTAGCCCTGATAAGGGCTTTTAATCACGCTCCTGCCTGTCCAACAGCTAAAACCTGTCTCTCCCTTCTCCAGCCTCTGTCCCTGACTAAGTTCACGCAGCATATGCGTACGAGCAGGAAGAGCTGAGTTTTTAATATTCGAGGTCACATGGTTTTTCCAGCCAATGCATGTAGACGCCGTTTTCGCGCTGCCAGCGTGCTCAGCGTGCCTGTCATACCCCCCCTGCATGGTGATTGGTGGAAAAAGAGCGCCAGGGAAGGTGGGAGGGGAAACGAATTCTAAGTGCGCCATCGCCGTTATACTCGAACGAAATCGAGTACGCCAAATAGCGTAGTATTCGATCGAATACCAGCTCGATCGAACACTACTCGCTCATCTCTACTTATAAACTATGTTACTATGTTACTAAGGCTATACATTCACTGCATATTTACAGGTTGCCAAGAACTGAAACATAAAAGAAATACCAAGAGGTGATAGATTCAGTGAATAGTTGAAATGTCTCTATGCGCCGTAGGGTAAACCTTCCAATGTCTGAAAATAGATTTTATATATGTCAACTTGGCAGAAAAATCAATGGCAGGGGTCATTGTATTGTGTTCCTCTTCTCCTGATTAACAAACCTTTCATCACTAATGCATTGCCAGTTAGTAATTTATGCATGTCTCTTAGTACCAGTATTATCTCTGCATGCCCTGTGTGAGTAATTAAAATGCACCCCCACCCCACCCCCGGTGGCCGGTAATGAAAGTGCAGATTTCTCTTGGGAGACGACACATAATCTGTGATAAGTAGGCTAGATATGTTATAATCTCTTTAACATTTGAGAAATACATCTTGTCCATATTTATCCACACACAAAATGGGATCATATGTTTTCGACGTTCTTTGACTGTGAGCAAGATCATTGCAAGTGAAATTATCATTGCATGACTTCTGC
Organism: Rhinella marina; assembly: GCA_900303285.1. NCBI lineage: Eukaryota > Metazoa > Chordata > Amphibia > Anura > Bufonidae > Rhinella > Rhinella marina. Next base: position 3,638 of record ONZH01004097.1, read on the forward strand.
TGATATCCATAGAATAATTTTATAACAGATACCTACTGTATGTACATCTTATGAATATATTATGACGATCATAGCAGAATTTACGGTGTATGAACTGGAAGTAATACGTTTCAAATGATGCTAATAATTACAATAACAGCTGAAGTAAGTTGGATATTTTGACAGCATGATAGCCGACCAACGCTTCATCACTTATAAAGTCTTAGGGTGGGTTCACATCACGTTTTATGCCTCTGTTTCACGTATGCATTACAAAAAAAGAATAAAAAAGCGCAGCATACCACGTTCTTGTGTCCTGCACAATCCGGTAAAAAAAGTATACAGTTTTTCTTACTATGGAACTCTATGGTGAATGGATACCATTTATGGTATTAGTCTGATCTCCGGTTTCATAATGACAATTTTTTTTCTATCAAGGGTATTCCCAGCACTGCATATTTTTGTCCCATATGGCAGTTTTTCATGTCAGCGCTTTATTTCCCCCCTGGCAAGACGTTTACATGCAAACCATCCCATTTTCATCAGCTTCCTGCTGGGTTTGCTTACCAATATTTCTGTTTCTTCGAAGGAACAGGAAAACTTAAAATACTGATCCATTTTACTTTGAACATCAGTTTTTTGTATCAGTTTGTGTAAGGCTGTGTCCACATCTGTGTCTTAGAATTCCAGTACGGTGTTCCAGTAGAATTACCATATGAGAAACTACTGTACCCGGCATAGCCAGACACTGCCAGATTCCGCTGTATCCCCATTCACTATAATGGGATTTGCCAGTTTTCTGCCAAAAAAAAAGTTGCATGCAGTGTTATTTTTCCTGCCGAAAGCCAGCATTCATGCCGCAGACCCTGTGAATGCCATTATAGTCAATGGGCCTCCACTGGACCCCGGCATGTCTTATGGTTATGCTAGTAATTCTGTTACTTTGCTCACCTGCCAGAAGACTACTGGAAAACTGTAATACAGGTGTGTACCTAGCCTTAGTTATTTTTGACTGGAGAAAAAACACAACATGACTTCTTCTTCTATCAAAGTTAACTGGAACTGCAACTGACACAAAGTAATGCAAACCAAGCACACATAATGCTAAAAAAACAAAACAAAAAAAAGGATCAGCATTTTTCCATTTTTCTGTACTGTACTGATGTAACAGAAATAAAGAAAATATAATTATGTGAACTTAGCCTTAGGGTCCATTCACACGTCAGTATTTTTCTTTTCCAGATTTTCATTTCTTGCGTGTTCCGTGTTTCAGCAAAAACCTTCCATTTTTACCAATTGTACATCCGCATCCGTTTCGTTTTTCCCAAAACAAGGGAAGGAGGAATATATGTTGGTAGGGTATTTCTTTCTATTTTCTGGAAATGGATCCACAATTGCGGATGACATGCGGATGACATATTCATGCATTCCGCATGTGATCCGCATTTTTGCGGACCCATTGACTACTACATTTTGCGGACAATAGTAGGACAAGCTGTATTTTTTTGGGCAGTTCCGCATAACGGAACGGAACAATGCGGATAGCACACTGTTTGCTGTCCGCATTTTGTACCATTGAAATGAATGATATAACCTACAAAAGGAACTGTATAATGCCCTCAAAGAAAACAACTCAATTCAATAGCAAATTATTCAATCTTTATTAAATATTAAAATTACATCGTATAGGAATGGACTTATGTTTATACCCCGGAATGGGATATAATTCCTCTTGTTCTTTCTGTACAATATTGTTCTGAATTTTATACCCTGTATTGGGATAATCCCCTTTTGCACAATGAGCACTTAGCACCTTTGGCACTGGGCACTTTGCACTTGCACTGCATGTTTTATTTTTTCTTTTGTTTGTTCACTTTTTCACTTTTCATTTTATTAATTTATCTTTCATATATGTATTTTTAAAAAAAATATTTTTGTATATAATGAATATTCAATGTCTGTGTTTCTACACATAATTTTATTCACACACATTAATTAATTGATATCCCAGATATGGTAATTAAACACTTTTGTGTATATATATGGATTTTCCTTTTGATATTTTTAATCATGTCCATGTCCTTTATATGTATGTAATTACGTAATGATCATGCCGATTTCTGTGTCTTTGTTGTTTTAAATCATGTGACTGTAGTTGACCATGTGATGAGTGATCCACCCCTTCGCTCTTAGATTTACTGTGTTTTCATCTCTGATCATGTGATCATCGGACCGGGTATTGCGTGACCGTGACTACCATCCTCTCGCGAGACTTTGCGGACGGCCATGGAAGCCTCGATACACGCGATCCCGGACCTGATGATGAGGTAATCTTTGCCACCTGTTGTGGCATTATTTAAATCCTCCTGTGAACACTTTTCCACACATCTTTTTGTCACCCCTGACAAAGCCATACCGGCGAAACGTGTCGGGTGAACGGGGGACTACACCTGCCACGCCCTTGTGATTATTCTGCTAAGTTGGTAACGTACTGCCATGATTATCTGTGCCCCTCTTTTTTGAGCTCTATTTCATTGGTAAATTTGTTGATTACCTCTTTATAAATTTATACATGAGCTTTGGGGACAATTTTCTTTGTTATGGCATATTTTAGTGTGGCCTGTCAATAATTCTATTGGCCCACTATACGTTTTTCTGGCCTGTGTGATTTATTTTGGGCCTAGACGCAGGTGTATATTCCCCCTGAAAGTGGGGCTTATTTGCCTTTTATCTTTTGTCTCCTATATGTATGGACTCCTCTATTTTAGCAATGTAATTTTAATATTTAATAAAGATGGAATAATTTGCTATTGAAATGAGTTGTTTTCTTTGAGGGCATTATACAGTTCCTTTTGTAGGTTATAGCGGTATCTCTTTGGGGCTGTGCCCAGTGGTAGGCTTAGTCTTTGGATATATTAAGCATTGAAATGAATGGGTCTGCATTCCATTCCGCAAATTTGCGGAACAGATGCAGATTATAAAATACTGACGTGTGAATGGACCCTAAGTCTGTGTGCACGGGATTCTGTACCAGCATAGCAACTGAATACCAGAATCCCCGGAACCACCTGGCAGTTCCCATTCATAATGGGATCCACTGGTTTTCCAGCATTAATACTGGCATTAGGCTGGACAAAATACAGCTGCATACAGCAGTATTTAATCTTTTTTTTTTTTACAAACTTTGCGACTTGCTGGAACCTTCAATGCAGATGTGAACCTAGCCTTAGAGAGGCAGAAATAGCTGCAAGACACCTTTAAACTTACAGGCATCTCCCAGGAACAAAGGATCCGGCATGTTAAAATTATAGTCCTCTTATAAACATTACATTGCTTGAAAACTTCTTTGAAGCCCCAAATATATGTTATCTAGATGTGCTGTGTTGAATTTTACTTTTTATTTCCTATAAGAAATCATTTCAGGCTAAATACAGAATGACTGGAATGTTTTGCCTATGGGCAGGGGCCTAGCTAAAGGCTCATGGGCCCTGGTGCAAGAGTTCAGCTTGGGCCCCCCCCCCGCGCTGGTGCACCTAGCTTTTCTGCCGGCCAAGTCAAAAATTGACACCCCCCCCATGACAAATTCTCACCCTAATCTTTTCCCTCCTAACATTACGTATATCACTACAGAACATACAGGGTAAGGCTACATTCACACGTTGTTTTTGCGGCCTCCGATCTGCATATTTTGCTGCTCAGATGCGGACCCATTCACTTAAATGAACACTGTGTGCTGTCCACATCTGTATGTCCATCCCTATTTTTGTCTGTTTTGCGGACAATATAGGCATTGTTACAGTGGATCTGCAAAAAAAAACGGATGCCATACGGAACATCATCCTTTTTTTTACGGATCTGCAATTTGCAGACCGCAAAACACACTGTTCGTGTGAATGTAGCCTAATATAGCGCACATACCTCTTACATCCAGTACAATACAGCGACCCATACCTCGTATATCCAGTATAATACAGCGCCTCATACCTCGTACATCCAGTGACGTCTCCTCGGATGTAGATCTTCTCTTTCCTCATCTTCTCCTTTCAAACCAGATGCCATTTTTCAGCCATTTCTCATCTCTGCAGTTTGACAGAAAAAAATCTTAGTTTACTACTTTTCCATCATCCTCCCGTCTTCTGGACAAATCATCCTACCACCCCCAGTACTGTGCCACTAGTACCACACAGATAGTGCCCTTCAATAATTATTGGCACACAGTGTCCTAAAATAACTGCGCCCAGCAAATTGTGTCCCGTAATAGTGCGCCTAGTAATAGTGTAAACATAACGCCCCCCAGAAATAACTGCGCTGATACTGTGCCAGGGTGCCCCCCACAGTAATAGTGCCCCCCAAAGTCCCAACTAATAATTCTCCGCCAGAGTGCACCTGTTAGTAATAGTGCCCCCAACAGTACTAATGTCCCCACTGTGCCCCAGAAGTAATAATGCTTCCAATGTGCCAGTAAGAAGTGCCCCAATAATGTGCCAGTAAGAAGTGCCCCCATAGTGCACCCCAATAATGTGCCAGTAAGAAGTGCCCCAATAATGTGCCAGAAGTGCCCCCAAAATTTCACCCCAATAATGTGCCAGTAAGAAGTGCTCCACACCCATAGATGCCCCCCAAATTATGTGCCAGTAAGAAACGCCCCAATAATGCGCCAGAAGTCCCCCCCACTGATTCCCCCCCAAAATCATGTGCTAGTAAGAAATGCCCCCAGTGCCCCCATGTGTCAGTAAGAAATGCCCCAGTGCCCCCATGTGTCAGTAAGAAATGCCCCAGTGCCCCCATGTGCCAGTAAGAAATGCCCCAGTGCCCCCATGTGCCAGAAAAATGCCCCCAGTGCTCCCATGCCATAAAGAAATGCCCCCAAGTGCCATTAAGAAATGCCCCCAGTGCAAGTAAGAAATACCCCCCAGTGCCTCCACGTGCCAGTAAGAAATCCCCCCCAGTGCCCCCATGTGCCAGTAAAAAGGGCCCAGTGCCTGTAATAATGCCCCCAGTGCCAGTAAAAATGCCCCCAGTGCCCCCTTGTGCCGGTAAAAATGCCCCCTTGTGCCGGTAAAAATGCCCCCAGTGCCCCCATGTGCCAGTAAAAATGCCCCCAGTGCCCACATGTGCCAGTAAAAATGCCCCCAGTGCCCCCATGTGCCAGTAAAAATGCCCCTAGTGCCAGTAAAAATGCCCCCAGTGCCCCCATGTGCCAGTAAAAATGCCCCCGGTGCCAGTAAAATGCCCTCAGTGCCAGTAAAAATGCCCCCATGTGCCCCCCAGTGCCCCCAGTATAGGTCCGGTCCGTGACTTCTACAATAAAAAAAATATAAACACTAATACTTACCTCCATGGAGCTGGCAGCGATGCGATGCAGGCCTCTTACGGCCTGTGTCCCGCGCTGTACGGCTCAGGCGGCGGGATGACGTCATCGCGCCACCTGAGCAAGCCTCTGATAGGCTGCAGGCCTAGTGCCAGCAGCATATCAGAGGAACGGGCAGGGGAGACGCCTCTCCCTCCCCTGCCCCTCAGTACAGGCATCTGTATCGCCGTCCTGAGGACGGCGATTCAGATGACTATGGAGATGAGCGCTTCCACAATGGAAGTGCTCATCTCCCTCTGCCCCGCCGCCGCCCTTAACTGTGCGCAGGGCCACGCTGCACCTTCCCTAATTAGCGGTGCGGCCCTGCAAGTGGCAAGGGGGGCCCTCGGGGCCCCCCTGGCTTAGGGGCCCGGTCGCAACTGCGACCGCTGCGACCCCTATAGCTACGCCACTGCCTATGGGATCACTGACAAAAAGTACAAAAAATATCCGCTTCATGAACACTACTATGTCAGATATGTATTTTCAGTTCTGCGAACCTCCAGAAACATATGTGTATGTGTGGAATGTGTTATTAGATTGTTTTTAAGCTTTACTTTTATAATCTTTTTATCTAATTGCTCCTTCAAGGAAACCTGTGAGCAGTGACGTACCTTCGATGGAGGCAGACCACACAAATGCTATGTGACCCAGTTAGGGGAGTGTCGTGATGCTTAACTTTCTCTCTTTCTGACATAAAAGCAGTGCATTTTCATGGGGGCAGCTTAGTCCAAAGAGGTTATTACTAGTGTTGAGTGAACATGTTCGGCCCAACATGGCGGCGCTCGGGCGCCATGCTTGAGTCCCCTCCCCGCACGCTAATTAGCCAATTAGCATGCGGGGAGGTACTGGCATTACACTGATTGGATGTCCGGGAACGCGTCAGTGACATGTGACTGGCTTCCGAGTCAGGGAGAGCTGCTGCAAGGAGGAACAGATAGTGTAGGGAGAGAAGAACTCTAGGCAGAGATAGTATTTCTTTTGAAAAGACCCAAAAGACCTTTTAAGGGCTACTATATCTTGCTGCAATATATATATATATATATATATATATATATATATTTTTTTTTTTTTTTTTTTTTTTTTAAAGGGGTTAAAAATTGCATATATACTACGGGGAAGTGGGCGTGCTGTTGATGGTGAACGAAGAAGCCATTGCTCTGGGCGCAGTGAAACTGTGCCTGCTGGCAAAGCCCAAGAAACAAAGTCATCCAAAACTCCTAGCTTTCACAGTTTGCAGTGCGGCGTAAGACACAACTCTTGTCGCCGCACCAGTGCAAGCAGGTAGTCGGTTTGATTTCAGCTGATAATGCTTCCAGTCGGTTAAGCTCCAGTCTCAGTAGCCAAAGTCTGGGCAACAAAATCCTCACCCTGATCCTCCTTCCTCCCACCATACAGAGTCTGGGCAAAGAAATAATCCCACATTCGGATATTCCGAGGAGCTTTTTTGATCACCGTTCCTTGGCTTGGGCCTCTCGCCAAGGCCGCTTGAAGTGGGACATGAGGAGATATTGTGCCCTGATTCCCAAACTATTGAGCATCCACAGTCTGAAGAAGATGACGGTGGGGAACGGCAAGTAGCGTCTCACGAGGTGCATGATTATGATGAGACACAGTTGCCAATAAGTCAAGGGCAACTAGTGCCTCAGGAGGTTGATGATGAGGATGAGACGCAGTTAAGTCAGGTTAGGTCACCATGTCAGGAGGAGGACCAGAGTGAGGAAGTGGAAGAGGAGGTGGTGGACGGTGAAATTGCTGACCAAACCTGGGAAGGTGGCAAGCCGAGCGAGGACAGCAGTACAGAGGGGGAGGGATCCGCAGCACCACAACAGGCTGGAAGAGGCAGTGGGGTGGCAAAAGGGAGAAGGCAGGCCATGCCAACCAGGCCCGCAACTGTTCCCCTGATGAAGCGCGAGTTACGCGCGAAACGGCCGTCGCTGTTACCGGCGTACGCTGCAGGCGTGCTGTCCGCCCCCATCATCCAGCGAACGAGACACTGGAATCCTCGTATTGAATAAAGCTTGAAGATTGTTGAGTGCCGCTGGCTGTCTTTCTCTACTTATTCGCATTCCCCCGGAGCAGCCCCTTGTGGCAATCTCCCTTGCCAAGGGTTAGGTGTTCCGCAGTCTGGCGGTTTTTTGAGAAAAGTGCTGACGACAAACGTATTGTAATTTGCAACCTGTGCCATACCAAGATGAGCAGGGGCGTAAACACCAGCAACCTGACTACCACCAGCATGATCCGCCACATGGCAGCAAAGCACCCTAAAAGGTGGACCAAATGCCTGGGTCCACAATCTGTGTCTGCAGAGTCACACCACTACCTCCTCTTTCCCTCTGTTACCTGCTGTCCAAGACGCCTCCCACCCTGCACCTGGGACCAGACTTAGCTGTGGCTCTCGCCAGTCAACCTACAGCCAGGCATGCTTGTATCTGATAACGGCCACAACTTGGTGGCGGCTTTGGAGCTGGCCAACCTCACACACATACTATGCCTGGCCCATGTCTTCAACTTAGTGGTTCAGCGGTTTCTGAAAACCTACCCCAATTTGCCTTAGCTACTCTTGAAGGTGTGTCGCCTGTGTGCCCATTTCCGCAAGTCACTTACAGCTTCAGCCAGCCTGGCAACGCTGCAGCAGCGCTTGCGCTTGCCTGCTCACCGACTGCTGTGCGACCTGAGCACGCACTGGAACTCCACCTTCCACATGTTGGGCAGGCTTTGTGAGCAGTAGAGGGCAGTAGTAGAATACCAGCTGCAACACTGTCGGCGCCAGTGGCGTACAGCCAATGGCGGCAGACCACGCCGTTGCTATGGGGCCCGTGAGGTTGGGGGCCGGCAGGGCTGAATGGCCCCTCCCCCTCACTTTCTAGTGTTACAGATCACAAGCCGACACAGCAGCAGAGGAAGGAAACATCATCCTCTCTGATGTTCCCTCCTCCTGTACGTCCACTCACCCCTGCAGTCCAGGGATAGATCCTGCTGTGGGCTAAAGGACCTTCCTGATGCCCATGTGACCAATGGGGGAGGAGCCAGAGGAGCTGTGATGCTGTACGGAGAGGAGCCAGGCTGGAGTTTGGTGAGTCCTAGCTGTGTGTGTGTCCTTGTGTGTCTGTCTGTCTGTCTATCTGTCCCGGTGTGTGTATGTATGTCCCTTTATGTGTCTTTCTGTCCCCCTGTGTGTTTGTCTGTCCCCCTGTGTGTGTCTGTCTGTCTCCCCGTCTGTCCTCCTGTGTGTCTGTCCGCCTGTGTGTGTCTGTATGTCCCCCCGTCTGTCCTCCTGTGTGTCTGTCTGTCCCCCTGTGTGTCTGTCTGCTCCCCTGTATGTCTGTCTGTCCCCCTGTGTGTGTCCCTGTCTGTCTGTCCCTGGGTGTCTGTCTGTCCCTGGGTGTGTGTCCCTGTGTGTGTTTCCTGCCCCTGTGTGCGTGTGTGTGTCCCCCTGTCCCTGTGTGTGTTTGCTGCCCCTGTGTGCGTGTGTGTGTGTCCCTGTCCCTGTGTGTGTTTGTCCCTGTCCCTGTGTGTCCCTGTCGTGTGTCAGTTCCTGTGTGTGTGTCTGTCCCGCTGTGTGTATCTGTCCCTGTGTCCCTGTGTGTGTCACCATCATGATGCCCACAGTGTTCCTATGTCTTGATGCAGCTGCATCAGGACGTTCTGTGCGGGGCAATAAGAAGAAGACGGAAGAGTAGGCAGTGACGCCACTATGGAGTCCCGTGGAAGAGGCACAGGGAGGCACACTAAGGACGCAGGTAATACTACCACATTATGTACACTAGTGTTATCTGTGGTTTTGCATAGGACTGCAGGTAACACTACACACGATGTACACTAGTGTTATCTGTGGTTTTACATAGGACTGCAGGTAACACTACCACACGAAGTACACTAGTGTAATCTGTGGTTTTACATAGGACCGCAGGTAACACTATTATATATATCCCTGTGTGTGTGTGTATATATATATATATATATATATATACATACACACACACATATATATATATACACACACACACATATATATATACACACACACACAATATACAGTTACAATAATTGTACTTTATATTTGGGTGGGGGGCCCAGTTCTGAGATTCGCTATGGGGCCCCTCGATTTCTATGTACAACCCTGGTCGGCGCCTTTCCAGTCAGCTTCCACTCTTCACAAGCAATGAGTGGGCATTGATGTCTGACCTCTGTGAGGTTTTACGCAACTTTGATGAATCTACACAGATGGTGAGTGGTGATAATGCAATTATCAGCGTAACCATCCCACTTCTGTGTCTACTATAAAGCTTGCTGCTCACAATAAATGCCGACGCTCTGCGTGTGGAAGAGGTGGAAATGGGGGAAGACCCTACACAGGGTGATAGCCAGACCACCCTTGGTTCGTCTTCTCAGCGCGAATTGGAGGAGGAGGAGGACGAGGAGGAGGAGAAGCAGGAGACGGTTGCCACCGCTACACAGGGTAGCCATAGCTACAGCACGTTTACACCATCTCTTCGGTGTGGATGGGCAAAAGAGGAGGAAGAGGACGAGGAGGACATTGAGAGTCATCATCCTGGTGGGGAGAGAGAAACCTTGTCTGTTGGGACTCTGGAACTCATGGCTGACTTCATGCTATGCTGCCTTTCCCGTGACCCTCGTGTTATACACATATTAGCCAACACCGATTACTGGTTGTTCACCCTTCTCGACCCCCGCTACAAAGAGAACTTCTCATCTCTCATTCCTGTGGTGGAAAGGGCAAGTAAAATGTTGCAATACCAGAAGGCCCTTGTAAAAAAATTGCTCCAAAAATTTCCATCTGACAACGCTGGTGGCAGAGTACGTAGTTCCTTGGCCACCCGAGGAGGGGAGAGGAGGGGAACACACAGCAGTTCCAACAAAGGCAGGGCGACACTCCTCGTGCCTGGGACAGTTTCATGACACCCCGCTAGCACCCTCACCCTGATGAGCGGCCTAGTGTCACAAGGAGGGAAAAGTTTTGGAAGATGGTAAAGGAGTACCTAGCTGACCGTGTCAACGTCCTCAGCGATCCCTCTGTGCCGTATAATTATTGGGTGTCTAAGCTGGACACGTGGCACGAACTAGCGCTCTACGCCTTGGAGGTGCTGGCCTTCCCTGCCACCAGCGTTTTGTCTGAGCAGGTATTTAGTGCCGCTGGGGGCATAATTACTGATAAGCGCATCCGCCTGTCAACTGAAAATGCTGACAGGTTGACGCTTATCAAAATGAACAAGGCCTGGATTGCCCATGACTTCTCTACTCCATCAGAGGAAAGCGGCTTAACATGAAGGAACCTTAAATGTGGCTTTTAGGGTGTATTGAATACACTATATTCTCATGTACCCCTTCCTCTTCTCATCCTCTTCCTCCTCATCCTGCATCATATGAAACTGATTATTAGGCTGCCCTTGAAGTTCACCAGCTGGCCCTGCACCATAATTTTTTAGATGGTCAGCTCACCAGCTGGCCCTGCACCATCATTTTTTAGACGGTCAGCTCACCAGCAGGCCCTCAACCATAATGTTTTAGATGGTCAGCTGACCAGCTGGCCCTCAGCCATAATGTTTTAGACGGTCAGCTAAGCGACATGTCACCCATAATGTTTTAGACGGTCAGCTCAGCGGCATGTCACCCATAATTTTTTATACGGTCAGCTAAGCAGCATGTCACCCATAATGTTTAAGACGGTCAGCTCACTAGCAGGCCTAGAACCATAATATTTTAGATGGTCAGCTCACCAGCAGGCCCTCAACCATAATGTTTTAGACGGTCTGCTCACCAGATAGCCCTCAACCATGATGTTTTAGACGGTCAGCTAAGTGGCATGTCACCCATAATGTTTTAGACGGTCAACTCAGCGGCATGTCACCCATAATTTTTTATACGGTCAGCTAAGCAGCATGTCACCCATAATGTTTAAGACGGTCAGCTCACTAGCAGGCCTAGAAGCATAATATTTTAGATGGTCAGCTCACCAGCAGGCCCTCAACCATAATGTTTTAGACGGTCTGCTCACCAGATGGCCCTCAACCATGATGTTTTAGACGGTCAGCTAAGTGGCATGTCACCCATAATGTTTTAGACGGTCAGCTAAGCAGCATGTCACCCATAATGTTTAAGACGGTCAGCTCACTAGCAGGCCTAGAAGCATAATATTTTAGATGGTCAGCTCACCAGCAGGCCCTCAACCATAATGTTTTAGACGGTCTGCTCACCAGATGGCCCTCAACCATGATGTTTTAGATGGTAAGCTAAGTGGCATGTCACCCATAATGTTTTAGACGGTCAGCTCAGCAGCATGTCACCCATAATTTTTTATACGGTCAGCTAAGCAGCATGTCACCCATGATGTTTTAGATGGTCAGCTCAACAGCATGTCACCCATAATGTTTTAAACGGTCAGCTCTGCAGCATGTCACCCAGAATTTTTTAGACGCTCAGCTCAGCAGCAAGTCACCCATAATTTTTTAGACGGTCGGTTCAGCAGCAGCACGTCACCCCTATTGTTTTTGAGTGTCAGCAGCAGGCCATCAATCATAATTTTTCAAGGGTGTGTCTGATGCCTTCCTTTATGTGTAATAAAGGGGGTATTAGAGTGCATGTTCCTTGTAATTTTTGGCAGCCCTATCACTTTGTGCATAGGCTTTATGAGTGTAGGAGTCCCACATCATGAACAATTGTACCACAATGTGAATGAGGCCCTCCTTTATGTTATATACCGGTTGTATCGGAGTGCCTCTTCCTTGTAATTTTCGGCAGCACTTGCTCTTTACGTACAAGTAAATATATTTTTCCTAACAATATTTCCTCTAAAATCGATATCTTCTCTTTTTGGGGGTATTATTGTCATTCTGTAAAAGTGGCGTAATAGTCATACATCATCGTTAATAGTAGCGACTTCTGTTTCCAAGATGCATCCAGACATCCTCCCGATGCTGTTCCCTAACCATTTCAGTGGTGTTTCCACCATTTTCTCACGTTTCTCCTTCTCCTGCATCTCTTTATGTGGGGCTTTATAATGACCAAAATAAATGTGCCCCATAGTTATTTTACAGAGGGTTCCAGTTATTAAAAAAAAAAAAGGCCTCTGTTTCGGTGCCACTCATCACCCTCACTATGGAAATAATCTGGCACAGGAAAAGAAAGGGAGAGACTGCTTTTATGTATTAGTATAGGAGTTCTGAGGGACTGGGAAAGAGGCATTTATTGTGGTTTTTGGATTTTCTAGATGGCAGAGTTGGCATTGTATCTGGCAATAGGGCCCACGGTGCCTTATGAAAGGGGCATTGTAGCTGTTCATGAAGGTCATTGTTTGCTGACACTGAGGGCATTGTTGTGGGCAATGAGGGGCATTTTGGTTAGCATTAGATAAGACTTGAGGCCAGGCTTTGCTCCTTGTTGTTACCTGACTTTTAATCAAATTTGCTTCATATAAGTAGTGATTGATGCCACCTAAACAATCAGATGACATGGATCATCATTATGCTTTTAACACACATTTACAGATGCTTTGCATGTCAGACCTAATAAGCAATTGCGCTTATTATATTGATATAGGGTTTAATGTGATATAGTCTTACACATGTCATTATACTGAGTTATCAGAATTCGTTTTCAGTAGTAATTTGCCTGATAAGTTATTACTTAAGAATTGTGATTGCTTGCATGTGGTATATATTTTACACTTGTATGTGTAGTGTGTATTGTTGCTTGAACAGGTCTTATATTTAGAGCTTGAACATCATTTGATGTGTAGGTCATTTGTGTACAAAATAAAGCATTTTATGCTATTGCTAGAGATGAGCAAATTGATTAAAATATTCAGAAATTCAATTTTTGAGGAAGTTCTGATCCTACCGAATTCAAATTTCATGAATTTCTTTTGGGAGAATCCAGGAGAAAGAAAAATAGAGAGGGTGAATAGAGAGAGCGCATGTTCAAATTCCAGTCAAATTTAATCAGACTCAAACTGAATCAACTGGTCAATTCGGCTGAATCGATTTTTAATAAATCCACTCATCATAGCCGGTACCATTTATTTTATTTTGAAGTTTCATTAGAATTTGTACCACTTCTTCCAAGTTTTCCTATATGTAAAAAAAAAAGTCCATAAACAAACTTAAATAAAGATGAAAGAGATAGGGGTGGAGATCACCGAAACTTTAAAGTGAAGACAGCAGAAGGATATTTCTCCTATAAAACATATACTTTATTGATTCAATTAAAAGATAGTATATAACACAGACCTAATTTGAAATCCAGATAAATAGAGGGGGGGGGGTTAGTATTCTCTGGTATGCCCTGATAATAGGCCCTTTGCCCAGGGACACCCCGTGATGGTGGAAGGGCCCTATCCCCGAACCTAGATCTACCAATCCCTATTAAGCCCCGATGAGGGAAAATATAGAATTAGGGATATATAATCTACGCCTTATTACTGAAATGCCAATAGGGATAAATCATCATGGGACGCGGAACACCACTTGGACCACCGACTCTCGTGATCATCTCACGGCCCACTGGTGGCAGGGGCAAGTACCAAATTGTTCCCTTTCCATGTTTTGTTGTCCATCTGGGGAATTTATGATTATCATATTTGTTCCTACTACTCCATTACCTTTATAATCACCCCCTGAGGAGCCCATAAGCTGGGCGAAACATGTTGGGGTTTTAATATTAAGGTGTTGATGATTTATCCCTATTGGGATTTCAGTACTAAGGCGTAGATTATATATTCCTAATTCTATATTTTCCCTCATCAGGGCTTAATAGGGATTGGTAGATCTAGGTACGGGGACAGGGCCCTTCCACCATCAGGGGGTGTCCCTGGGCAAAGGGCCTATTATCAGGGCATACCAGGGAATACTAACCCCCCCTCCCCTATCTGGATTTCAAATAAGGTCTGTGTGATATACTATCTTTTAATCGAATAAATAAAATATATGTTTTATAAAAAAAAAAGTCTCAGAAGTGCCATGATGGAATAATCAAATTGAACTGAGAGCACAATCTGCATAGAAATTGGAGCCTGAGCCTTAGGTACACATAAGAAAATGCCATTTACATCATTCACTTAAGTTATTTACATCATATTAAAGCAGTTCCCCCTTCTCCTAGGGAGAGAAAGCACATTATACAATATATGGTATAAGTAGTTGAGATTAGGTAAGATGACTGAGGATGCAGTCACAGGACCGTATGTATTTTGTGGTCCATAAAAAGCGGATCCGCAAAAAATATGGATGGCAAAACAGACAAGAATAGGACACATTCTATTTTTTTCTGGGAACATGGAATGGACATACAGATGCTGACTGCACAGGGTATGCTGTCCGCATTTTAGGTGGCCCCATTAAAATAATGAGTTTGCATCCAATCCGCAAAAAATGTGGGTCGGATGCGGACCAAAAATACGGTCGTATTACGGGGGCGTAGTAGGGTTACCATACAGATAGTCCACCAAAACCAAATCAAATTATTTCAGATGACTAGAATCATGCTAAGCAGAAAAAGAAAAAAAGACAGAAATGGTATGAAGCTCTAAAACTTAACCTTTAATATACTCTTTTAATAAAATATACACCAGAGGTGGTAAAGGTGGTCAGGGGAAACGTTACCCTAATGTGACCCTGACTACCCCTAAACTCAGGGAAGCACCCTGATGGTGGATGCACTCTGTACTGGAACCTACCCCTGATCCACCCTATTAAACCCTAGTCCATCACTTTATGCATTTCCCCACCCCAGTTCATCAGGGGATGACAATAAAAGATGCTAAAGCAAATGAACGAAATAGACAAAATTCCACAGATAACAACGATGAAAACTGCTAACTATAGCCCAGTCAACCAGCAATATCTGATAATCACCAGGACTTACAGTGGGGAAAAAAAAGTATTTAGTCAGCCACCTATTGTGCAAGTTCTCCCAGTTAAAAGATGAGTGAGGCCTGTAATTGACATCATAGGTAGACCTCAACTGTGAGAGACAAAATGAGAAAACAAATCCAGAAAATCACATTGTCTGATTTTTAAAGAATTTATTTGCAAATTATGGTGGAAAGTAAGTATTTGGTCAATAACAAAAGTTCATCTTAATACTTTTCTGTAAGTCTTCACAAGGTTGGCACACAATGTTGCTGGTATGTTGGGCCATTCCTCCATGCAGATCTCCTCTAGAGCAGTGATGTTTTGGGGCAATTACAGGCCTCTCTCATCTTTTTAAGTGGGAGAACCTGTACAATTGGTGGCTGACTAAATACTTTTTTTCCCCACTGTACTTCCAAATAAAGAACACCATGTATATAAAAACTGCTGCAAACAACGATATGGACATAAGTACCATAGATACCACAATGATGATAGCACATAGAGAGACTGACAAGATAAACAGAAATCACCCAAATCATTTAGTCAGATATCCATTGACATAGATACAATACCTATATACCATAAATACCACAATGATTATAGCATATAGCAAAACCCTCCCATAGTAAATAGTGCTCCCAGACTGCCCCCAATAGTAATAGTACCCCCTACAGTACCCCCATAGCAACTCCATTAGTAGTAATGCCCTCTATATTATGCCAAATAATAATGCTCCCATAGGACCCCAATACTAATAATGCCCCCATAGAGTCCTTAGTAGTAATATAGCCCCCTATAGTGTCCACAGTAGTTATAATGCCTCTGTAGTAGCCCCAGTATTTATAAAGCCCTACTGTAATGCTACCTGTATTAGAATGCCCCTTACAGTGCTAGGAAATATAATGCTTTCATCCACCCCCATAGTATAATGCCCCATCTGTATTGATAGTATATATAATGGCTCCCCCTATAGTATATACCAGGGATACCCAACCTGCATCCCTCCGGCTGTTGCAAAACTACAACTCCCAGCATGCCCAGAGGGCCGCAGATTGGGCATCCCTGGTATATACAATAGCCCCCATTGTATTATATAGAATGGCCCCCTCAGTAGTATATAGATTGCCCCTTTCTGTAGTATATAGAATGGCCCCCTCTTTCACGGCTATCACAATGACATCACCATGCTCTCCTCCGCCAGGTCTTGCACAATGATGTGATGACATCTGTGTCCTCTCTGACCCAGGAAGAGGTGCAGCAACGTCTTAAAAATATTAAAATAGACAAATCACCAGGACCGGATGGCATACACCCCCGTATCCTAAGAGAATTAAGTAATGTAATCGACAGACCCTTATTTCTGATATTTAAGGACTCTATACTGACTGGGAGTGTTCCACAGGATTGGCGCATAGCAAATGTGGTGCCAATATTCAAAAAGGGTCCAAAAACAGAGCCTGGAAACTATAGGCCGGTAAGTTTAACTTCTGTTGTGGGTAAACTGTTTGAAGGTTTTCTGAGAGATGCTATCTTGGAGTACCTCAATGAAAATAAGCAAATAACTCCATATCAGCATGGCTTCATGAGGGATCGGTCATGTAAAACCAATTTAATCAGTTTCTATGAGGAGGTAAGTTCTAGACTTGACCGCGGCGACTCAATGGATGTCGTATATTTGGACTTCTCCAAAGCGTTTGACACGGTACCACATAAAAGGTTAGTATACAAAATGAGAATGCTTGGCCTGGGAGAAAATGTCTGTATGTGGGTAAGTAACTGGCTTAGTGATAGAAAACAGAGGGTGGTTATTAACGGTACATACTCAGATTGGGTCACTGTCACTAGTGGGGTACCACAGGGGTCTGTATTGGGTCCTATTCTCTTCAATATATTTATTAAAGGGGTTGTCCGGGTTCAGAGAAGAACCCGGACATACCTGCAATTTCACCCAGGCAGCCCGCCTGAAGAGGGCATCGGAGCATCCTATGCTCCGATGCCCTCCTTTGCCCTGCGCTAATTAGCGCAGGGCAAAGGAATTTCGCCGGGTTCCGGTGACGTACCGGTCCCTGCCGGGCAGAGGCTTCCGCCCGGCAGTGAGTCGGTGACGTCATCGGCGCTGATGGACAGGCTTCAGCGCTGCCCTAGCCAGTAAAACGGCTAGGGCAGCGCTAAAGCCGGCCCATTAAGGCCGGTGACGTCACCGAACTCACTGCCGGGCGGAAGTACCCCGCCCGGCAGCGAGTATTTACAAAACAAGAGACCTTGCCCTGCGCGATCTAGCGGCAGGGCAAGGGGGGGGCATCGGAGCATGAGATGCTCCGATGTCCTCTTCAGGCAGGCTGCCTGGGTGAAATTGCAGGTATGTCCGGGTTCTTCTCTGAACCCGGACAACCCCTTTAATGATCTTGTAGAAAGCTTGCACAGTAAAATATAAATTTTTGCAGATGACACTAAACTGTGTAAAGTAATTAACACAGAGGAGGACAGTGCACTGCTACAGCAGGATCTGGATAGACTGGAGGCTTGGGCAGAAAAGTGGCAGATGAGGTTTAACACTGACAAATGTAAGGTTATGCATATGGGAAGGAATAATGCAAGTCACCAGTACATACTAAATGGTAAAACACTGGGTAACACTGACATGGAAAAGGACCTAGGAATTTTAGTGAACAGCAACCTAAGCTGTAGAAACCAGTGTCAGACAGCTGCTGCTAAGGCCAATAAGATAATGAGTTGCATCAAAAGAGGCATAGATACCCGTGATTAGGGATGAGCGAACCGAACCGTAACGAACCAGATTCGTTACGAACTTTCCCAAAAGTTCGGTTTGTCACCGAACCGAATTTTGATCAAGTTCGTAACGAATCTGGTTAAAATAACGGCGACGCCAAATATACGCATATTCATTGAGAATGTACGCCAATGCGTACGCTAATGCGTACGCTAATGCGTTAGAATTCATAAAATGCGTACACATTAGCGAATTTTCTCAAATATGCGTATATTTAGGGTATGGAATATGCCGTATTCCTTACCCTAAATATACGCATATTTGAGTTTACATTTTTCAAATATGCGTATATTTTGCGTCGCCGTTATTTTGAGCGAACCGAACCGTAACGAACCAGATTCTTAACGAATCTGGTAAAAAAAAAAACGGCGACGCAAAACTGTACTTTTTTCACAGAATAGACCAGGATACAAGGGATTATTACTCCTATAATCCCTTGTATCCTGGTTTTCTGTGAAAAAAAAGATGTGTGACGTCACCCACACAGACCAGGAAGTGCCTGATCGCGCCGACATTTTGTCAGTGCGTTTTCAGACTTCAAAGAGAAAGGAGCTCAGTAGATAGAGAGGAAAAAGAGATAGCTAGATAGATAGATCGATATATAGATAGATAGATAGAGAGATAGTCAAACAAGTAGATAGATACAGGGAGAGATAGAGAAGAAATAGAAAGGTTTAGTGAGAAAAGCAGGAGAGAGGAAGAAAAAGCTAGATATAGAAGTTAATGTGATAGATAGGGAAAGAGGCTGAGAAAGCAAGAGATAGGTAGAGATAGGGAGAGGAAGTCATATAAATAAAAAAAATTGTGTCATCTATGGAGAGAGGGTGAGAAAAAAAATTGTGAGAAAAGAGTCAGGACAGGTAGCATTCCTGTTCTGTGACCGTACACGGTACACGTTGCTGCTTAGCTGGGTGCTGTCAACCCCGTTAAGCCACAACAAAAACAGTTAAAAAAAAACTTCAAAAAAAGTTATAAACAAATAAAAAAAAAAAAGTTTAAAAAAAAGATAAAAAAGTTATATAAAAAAAAAATTTTTTAAAAAGTATAAAAAAAATTATATCATTACTTTTTCCCCCACACAATAAAAAAATGTCTAAGCGTCCTACTTCCAGCACTTCCCAGGCAAGGAGTGCAACAGGAGGCGGTGAGGGTAGAAGAAGTGGCAGCACCAGGCCCGGTGGCAGCCGGGGTAACAGGCGTGGCAGCAGGGTGCAGCTACCCCTGACGGCCACTGGTCAAGTAAGAACCACACAGCCAGCGGTTCTAGATTGGCTTACCCAATCCTCCAGTTCCACCGCCCAAAGCTCCCAAACGAGGAGTCAAGCATCTGCTGGATCATCTGACACCACCCTTACATGGGACGGTCAGCGAGAGTCCTCTGGCCCATCCCCTGTTATTAGAATGCCACTCTCCTTTGGGGCACCTTCTGCCAGTGAACTCTTTGCAAACCTTGATCTGCCCTTGGAGTCTCTACCACTTTTTAGTGATGAGGAGGAGAAAGTCCACCAAAGTCAGCGGGTGGAAGGTACTGAGACTCCAGAGGAAGTTTTGGCTGTAAGCAGTCAACAGAGCCAGGGAGGGGCATCCAGCATATCATCAGCATCGTCGGTGGAGGAAATAGAGGTGTCACCGACACAGCAACATCCCACTATTGCAAGCAACCGAGGCACAAGAGGGAGGGGTAGAAGACAAGCTACCAGGCAGAGATCACCCTCTCAAAGCCTTGGTCCTGAGAGGGCACCCTCAGGCAGTAGTGGCAGTCAACAGCCAGCAAGACCCCCCGTGGCTGTCAGCAAACCACGGTCCTCAGTAGTCTGGCAGTTCTTCCGCCTGGGGACAGATAAGCATATTGCTTTGTGCCTGCTGTGCAATGAGAGGGTCAGTCGTGGTAGGGGTGATAATCTGGGGACAACATCCATGCGAAAGCATATGGAAAGGCAACACCAACAGGCCTGGAAGAACCGTGACCCCAATACCACCTCCTGTCATGATGCACCATACACTGCAGATCCCATCATGCAGCATCCTCTCACTGGAACTCAGGGCTCGTCAGCCTCAGTTGCCAGCAGCAGCACAGTGTCACTGCCATGTACACCGCTAATGAGGCAGCAATCCCTGACTGAGTCCATGGGCAGACGTCAGGTGTATTCCAGTAGCCATCCCATGGCCCAAAAACTGACCGGACACCTGGTTAAGCTGCTGGTGCTTCAGTCCCTGCCCTTCAACCTCGTGGACTCCCAGCCTTTTAGGGATTTCATGGTGTGTGCACACCCCAGATGGCGAGTCCCCAGCCGCCACTACATCTCTGCAAAAGCTGTCCCATCACTGCACAGTTATGTGCAGAAAAAGGTGGGCGACTCATTGGGACTCTCGGTGTCCAAGAGTGTGCACCTGAGTGCTGATGTCTGGTCCTCAAATTATGGCCAAGGGCAGTACATGTCTGTTACTGCCCATTGGGTCAACATCCTCCCAGAAGACCATCAGGAAGTTGGCCCATTCTTGCCACTGTCACCTCCACGGTGCTTCAGGGGGCCAGCATCGGGAAGCAGAAGTTCTGCCTCCACCACCTTGCAAACATCCGCCGCTTCTACTGCATTACAACCTGCCCCGGTGTCTTACCACCGATGTCAGGCCCGGCGCTCTCAGGCTGTCCTCCATTTGGTGAGCCTGGGTGAAAGGAGACACAGTGGGCAGGAGCTCCTCCGGACCATCAGGGAGGAGGTAGATCAGTGGCTGACCCCACGTCAACTAACGGTGGGAAGTGTGGTAGCAGACAATGGGAGGAACATTGTCTCTGCATTGCAGCAGGGAGGGCTAAGTCATACACCTTGTATGGCACATGTGATAAACCTCATAGTGCACAGGTTTCTCAGATCATTTCCTGCACTACAAGACCTTATGAGGATGTCACGCAGAGTGTGCAAACACTTCAGCCACTCCTACACTGCAAGGAACACCCTGCTCAGGATCCAGAGACAGCGCAGTCTGCCCCAACATCGGCTAATCTGCGACGTGCCAACACGCTGGAATTCTGCCCTCCATATGCTGGACCGCCTGTATGAGCAAAGGTCAGCCGTTACAGACTACCTCATGGGGCAATCAGGCAGCTTCACGCCACACTGCGACTTCCAAGTCACACACTGGCAGATGATGCGTGAAGTCTGCCAATTGTTGATCCCTTTTGAGGACGCAACTTTGTTTGTGAGCAGGAATGACTATGGGATCAATGACATCATCCCACTCGTCCATGTTCTGGAAAGTGCGCTGAAAAGCATCATCAGCGAGGATTCCCAGGCCACCACTCCAAGGCTGAACATCGCCTTGAGCCCAGAGATGGATGAAGTTCAGATGGAGGGTGAGGAGGAGGAAGATATCCATGCCCAGCCATTCCACACAGCGCCACCTGGCTTCTCTGCCTCTCAATCACAGGAGGAGATGGAGGATGAGGTGGTAGAGGAAGCGGAGGAAGACCCCAGCAGACCCTGGAACTATACCGAGGACAGTGGAGAGGAGAGGCGCTCATTGTCCTTGGTGCGGATGGCAAGGTGCCTACGGGAGTGTCTGAGGAGTGACAGCCGGATTGTGGACATCCGCCAGAGGGACCAATACTGGCTGGCCACCCTGGTGGACCCTCGCTTCCGCCGCAAAATGGCGGAATTTTTCCCACCATCAGAGAGGGAGGCAAAACTGGGGTACTACCGGGACCTACTCACCAGACAGCTGGTCTCTACTTACCAGCGAGACCAGCCAGGTTCCCAGACAACATCCGCTCGGGGGGAACCAGCGCGCTCCACTACCACCACCACTAGTGGAGGCGTGAGAAGTCGCTACAGCCTCCAATCGCTGATGAGCGATTTCATGCAGCCAGCTGCTGAAGAGGGGACACAACACCGGACTCATGGCGTGGACCAGCATGAGCTCACCCACCAGGTCACTGCCTACCTGGATTGTACCCTGCCCCAAAGTGTCACCAACCCCGTGCAGTACTGGGCAGAGAAACTGGACATTTGGCCTCAACTGGCAGAGTTTTCTTTGGCTCTGCTGTCCTGCCCAGCCAGTAGTGTCGCGTCAGAGAGGGTGTTCAGTGTGGCGGGTAACATTGTAACACCGCAAAGAACGAGGCTCTCTTGCCACAGTGTTGAGATGCTGACTTTTATAAAAATGAATCGTGCCTGGATTACATCGGATTATACCACCCCCCTGCCTGATGTGAATGACTAAGTCATCAGTCACCCGTCTTGCATGGCAATCCGTGTGTCCAAGAAAATGACCTTAAGATCCCAAATACTGTATGTGCCCAACGTAAAAATCTGTAATTTAACTTATTAAGTAATGTTCCCCCCTTAGACCCCAAATTAAAAAAAAAAATCACCTTAAAAATTCCCTACTTAATTCGGATACATTTAAATAAACAGAACCCCATCTCCAAATTTCATGCCCATGGTGTGTTGGCCATTTAACATCTCCACACCAGCTTAATGCCTCACACCGGTGCACCGTCCAACCCATACCCCAAGAACAGTACCATCCCTAAAATAATCCCCACGACTATGCTTCACAAAGTGGGGATTTCACCTATTGTGAACTATAGCCGTGGGGTTCTATCCCTGGCACCCGTGCCAAGGAACACTACTCACCGTTTTGTGAGCGGGTACTAACTGTTCTTGAGGTATTTTGTTGATATCATGAGAGTAGTAAAATCTCGCACCGCAAATCCCGATGGGGTTCTTCTCTGTGCGAATGATTTCACGCCTCTCATGCAGTCATGCGTGGAATAAGTCTGTCTATGGGGTATATATCACGGAGGCTGCTGTCCTTCAACTGTGATATAAAAAACCTCCACACTTAGTTACAGCAACAAACAGTTGCTGAATGGCAGGTTTACTTGCCTTATTTACGGGTGCCTTTACAATGGGATGCTTTTTTGTGGTTCTCTGCTGCATAAAATCCACAGCGCATCGTTGGCTGATTTTATGCCACCTTCAGTACTATGGGGCTGGACGCAAATACCCAGTTCAGCGTAGAACTGCGTATGTCCGGACGGCACCATAGTACTGAACGCCGTTTGGTGAACGGTATAAAAATGCCCTGTGGATTTTACTCAGCAGACCCGCAGCCCCATGTGAAGGTACCCATAGGGTGAGGTTTTTTGGGAGTGACCAAAGAGAGGGTGGGAAGGTCACTCCCATACCCCATCAGGGGTTTTTCCCCTACCCATTTTAAAAGATAAGTCGAGGCAATTAATTACTTTCTGTGCCCTTATTTGACCCAGAAACTTAGGCCCCATTCACACGACTGTAAGTGAATGGGGCCGTATCTATCCACGATTTTGCGGATAGATACGGCCCCATTCACTTACGGTCGTGTGAATGGGGCCTTATAAATTGCACGGACTTATCCTTTAAGCCAGCTGGTGACAGCACTAAAAAAAAAAAAAGCATACATCCATTGGTTTGGGCGCTGCACTCGGTTAGGACATCAAACTGGTGTAACAAAGATATATATATATATGTCTTGCCAACAGCCATAGGCCCAGATGCAACTGGTTTTACACCAGAGTAGTTGCGTCAATTTGTAAAGCGAGTGGCAGTGAGGTGTCCATTTCATGAAAATTGGACACATATTTTTGTATAATGGAACTGGCATAAAGCCTTCTTGAATTTGTGCCTTTTTAAATGTCCTTTCTTCACCTCATGGATTCTGTGGGTGAGGTTGTCTGTCTATTTCACCGTATCCGTATCCTACTAGACTAGCTGTAATGTTAGAGGGGTTTTTTTAACGTTGACTGTCCTATGCTGAACTCAACATCAACTTTTTGTCATGTATAAAAACTGATTTTTACAAGCGTGCATATTCTTAGCTTCCAACTTCATTTCTCTGTACTAGGCCCTTCTGGGTCCAAAAGAATACTGCTCTTACTAATGCCCCCACCATCAATTGTCTATTTGGAAACATACTGGGTGCAATCAAGTGCTGCCTCCTCCTCCTCCTCAACTTGTCTCTTCTCAACCCTACTGGTTCACCACCAGTCCCTCAAAAATAATGTTTTAGGGTCTGTTCACCACCAGGCCTTCTACCATAATGTTTTCAAGGGTCTGTTCACCACAAGTCCCTCAAAAATAATGTTTTAGGGTCTGTTCACCACCAGGCCTTCTACCATAATGTTTTCAGGGGTCTGTTCACCACCAGTCCCTCAAAAATAATGTTTTAGGGTCTGTTCACCACCAGGCCTTCTACCATAATGTTTTCAAGGGTCTGTTCACCACAAGTCCCCCAAAAATAATGTTTTATGGTCTGTTCACCACCAGGCCTTCTACCATAATGTTTTCAAGGGTCTGTTCCCCACCAGGCCTTCTACCATAATGTTTTCAAGGGTCTGTTCACCACCAGGCCATCAATCTTAATTTTTCACGGGTGTGACTGATGCCCTCCTTTATGTGTAATAAAAGGTGTATCGGAGTGCCTGTTCCTTGAAATTTTTGGCTGGACTTGAGCTTTACGTACAAGTCATCATATATTTCATAACAATATTTCTTCAAAGTATGTCAGGAAGGTGTTAAAGGTTTTAAAAAAACACAAAACACAGGTTTAAAGAAAAATATTTTAACAATTACAAATTATTAATAAAAAAACAAAATAAAATAAATATTAAACTGGAGGTTGACGACGCCTCGCCAACATGGCTTGCATCGCCGACACCTCTAATTGCAGGCTGCGTTGTATACGGGAGGCAGCATAGAGCCGCTCATTTACCCTTCTGAGGGCTGCCTCCAATTCGAAGTCTGTGGGGATAGCTGTAGGGGTGGAAACATTAATACAATTAGTATTATCTAGTTAAAGGGGTTGTTGCACAAAAAATATTCTACACTTTCAAAGCAGCACCTGGATTTGAATACTTTAGCAGTTACATGTCATTAAATATTTTGTATATCTACTCGAACTGACTCAGTTATTCAGTGAAATGTATTTTTATTGAGCCTTTTTTTTCTTATGTCTTTGAACAGCTCACTGACAAGGTCGCACATGCTCAGTTTAAATCTTCTCTGCCTCCTCAATCTTAAACTGCCTTCTGTCCTGAGCTGTGATAGGGAGAGATGGACACGAGTCCTGACATGCAGCAGAATAGACACTATTCACACTACCCTTCAGTAACCAGCTTGATGTAGCAGAGTAATTGGGGCAGATCTCTGGATCTATGTGAGGTGCAGGGCTGTTTCTCGCTTTGTTAAAAAGAGATTGCCAATGTACTATAATATTATGTGATGTATGTCACCTTTTTCTTAAATATTTTTGGTGTAACTCAAGTTTCTACTTCTTTCACTACGTTGATTTTAAAATTATTGTGATATGTCTGCTTCACTAACCACTTGGAGGACATAATGTGTACACAGTCTAGTTATCATAACATGTTGGGTGACATGATCCTAGTGCTTGAGAATATTTCACTTATGTGAATTATGGCTTTGTACTTACTAGACACCCATATGGCGTGGTCCTCCCAGGGTCCTGGGGAAAACTCTGCCTCCCTGACGGTTGGAGCTACAAAAGATAAAGCATAAATTTAGATTCTATTTTGAAGACAGAAGTTCCACCAATTACACTTTTGATTTTAGCGGACGCCGAGGTGACTAAGTGAAGGCGTCTATGACTGACGAGCGGTGGTGCATTAAATGGTTAATGAACTCAGCCTGCAGTAAGGGGAAAAAATGGTTCTGCCCGCGGGGGTGTTTCTCTTGTGGACACTGTTTCTAATTACCAGCAAGAGGGTGTTTCTTTTAACCCACACCCCTGCGTCCTGGTTGGCTGAGGTGGTGGTAGCGGCTAAGGGGTTAAAAGGATGGCCCTGATAGGGGGATGGCCTCTTTCTCCAGCATCTTCACTGAAAGCTTCCCACCCTCCCTTCCCCATTATTTCATCTTTTTCTTTACTTTTTCTGATTCATTTCTGGTTTGTTTCAGTGTTTTACATTACAAGTCACAACAGAGGTCGGTTGACGATTTCAGACGGAGAAGAAGGCAGACTTGCCCACAGAACGCTGTGGGGCATAGCACTTCAATACTCCGGGTTATGGTGTTTAGGGTCAACAAGTTGAAGTTTTGGATAAGATAAGAAAATAAAGCTGTGACCGACCCTTACCCAACTTAAGGAGTTGTGTGTTTTATTGGCCGGCTGCGAGGGTGGTTTGGTGGGGGGTTTAGAGAGGTCAGTCTCGGCAGTCTACCTACCTTCTACCTCGGGGGCTGTTGGAGTGGCAGGTGGGCTCCTCTGTGGCTGGTGTTCAGGCGGGGTAGAGGGCCCCTGTGGTGGTGCAGCAGCTGTAAAAAATCATTAAATAATGGCATTTCATTCAAATCAAATGAACAGTTGTAATTGCTGATGTTGATACATGTGAATAGTTTTGGGCTGGATCCCATTCCTAACCACTAGTGCTCTTATATCGCTGCTGCTGCACTCCCACATAGCCTGGATAAAAAATTATTTAAATATGTTTACACTTACATGAAGCTGCAGGTCCTGCCGGGGCCAACTGGCCTTGACGTCGTTGACGTCGCTGACGTCGCTCTGCAACATAAATCCGTACACAATTGTTATGATGACCGTTTTTAATACTAACACTGTATACTACTATGAAGATATTATGGGTGAGAGGAGGGCAATATGATGTGGAGTGGGCATTTAAAGTTAAGGGATCATAGAATATCTGGGATGCATATTTGATGGAGGGGGCATTTCTTGGGAGGGTTGAATGAATGAATAAAAGATGTCTGTGTGTCACATTCTGCAGGTACAAACATAACAAATATAAATACAGCACATACAATGCACTAGTATACCATAGCTCACGTCCCAACCGTTCCGGATTAGGCTGGACTGTCAGGATTTTAGCGGCTGAGTCCGGGAATGGGTGGCTATGTCCCGTGGTCAGCTTTCTTTGCATCCATAAGAAGCAGAGACGGGTGACGGTAAGCAGGGAGCAGTCCCTACACCTTCCCCGACGTCCAGAGTAATGTCTCCTTGTGGCTGCCCACATACAGTATAATGTCTTCTCCTTGTGGCCCCAAGTGTTTTTTTATTCTAAATGGGTATTATTTATTGCAATACATTTCTTAATATCTTTATTGTGGGAATATTTTTGATATCGCCCACTCCAGACACATTAGATGCAGCACGTCTTTGAGTCTGTGTGTAGGAGGAGGAAGCACTAACTATGAAGGGGCATATATTTAAGGGTACTTTCATACTAGCGAGAGAGATCCGGTGGGCTGCTACGGCCGGGAACAGCCCAACGGATCTCTCCGGATCCAGCATTTGCCTGACACAAAAAGGAGAACGGTCAACCCCATCAACAATAATGGGTGACGGTGCTGAACCGGCCGCTATCCAGCAAGAACGCCGGGAATTTGCAGGGCAAATACCGCGGATCAGCCTGCCGGATCACCACCACATATGTGAAAGTAGCCTAAGGCAAATTACTGTGAAGGGGCACGTATCTGAGAATATCTTCACTTGTTTGAGTGGAGTTAGAGGCGTGGCCTAGCATGAAAGAAAATTTCTGCAGCGCATCACGCACGCCCACGTTGTCCTTCTATACGGTTTTCATTATTGGCACTGGTATCAGAGTTGCCAACCAAAATTTTTTTTTTTCTGGACAACTTTGGACAACTTATCCCAAAATCACGGACGGTCAACATTTTTAAAGGAAAAATTTGAAAACCATAATGAAGGATAAATATAAAGTAATAAAGGTCTATAGCTCAATATACTGATCAGAACTCATTACCACCATTTACTGTGAGCAGAAAAATGATGATAATTACCACCAAAATAATCTAGTATCACCAGCCTCTAAAAAATCACGGACCCCTATATTTTTTTCACGGACATAGGAAAAAAGTTGCCTATTTTTACGGACTGTCCAGAAATTTGTGGACAGTTGGCAACCCGGACTGGTATATATACAATACAGTACACTAATTTATTAACATGATTTTACTTTTTAAATATTTTGTTACTTACCCCTTCTTATCTCCTCCCGTATCTCCTTTAGCCACTCTGGGGTTTTTATTTTTAGATCCGACCATCGGCGTTGGATCTGGCCGGGGGTCCGCACAGTCCTACACCTATGTAGGAGGCCTCGGATCACCACCTCTATGACCTCCTTTTTGTGCACATGTTGATGGCGGTGTGGGCCATCATAGTTCTCCCGGTCCATGACACGGACCATGTATTTGAGCTCCTCTGAGCTAAAAGCAGCTGCTCTTCTTGCCATCGCTAGGCCTCTACGTCGTGCGTGCGTACGTACGTACGAATAGTACGCTAAAGATTTGTACGCTAATGCGTACGTATTCCGTCAAGTAGCGTACTTTTAACAACGCTACACTGTATGTTCGTTACTGGAGTAGGAATGTTCGCAGACGCAGTGTATTTGTACGCTAATGCGTACATATTCAGTTAAGTAGCGTACCTTTGACAACGCTACACTGTATGTTCGTTACTGGAGTAGGAATGTTCGCAGACGCAGTGTATTTGTACGCTAATGCGTACATATTCAGTTAAGTAGCGTACCTTTGACAACGCTACACTGTATGTTCGTTACTTTATTATGAATGTTCGCATTAGCGTACGCATTAGTTTAAATTCTCAAATATGCGTATATTTTGCGTCGCCGTTGTTGAAGTCACTTTGATTTTTTTCTACTTTTTTCATTGTAATAGCAACTGCAAGTAAACGAAACTATACCCTACCAGACTCCCATTATTGTTGCAGCAATTATTCAGCCGTTATAGCAAGGTTCGTTTTAGGTTCGGTTCGTACGAATCCGAACTTCAAGAAAATTTGCCGAACCGAACCGAACTTTTCAAAAGTTCGCTCATCCCTACCCGTGATGAGAACATAGTCCTGCCACTTTGCAAATCACTAGTCAGACCTCACATGGAGTACTGTGTACAGTTCTGGTCTCCTTGTGAACAAGGCAGACATAGCAGAGCTGGAGAGGGTTCAGAGGAGGGCAACTAAAGTAATAACTGGAATGGGTGGACTACAGTACCCAGAAAGATTATCAAAATTAGGGTTATTCACTTTATAAAAAGAAGACGACTGAGGGGATATCTAATAATTATGTATAAATATATCAGGAGTCAGTACAGAGATCTCTCCCATGATCTATTTATCCCCAGGATTGTTACTGTGATGAGGGGACATCCTCTGCGTCTGGAGGAAAGAAGGTTTGTACACAAACATAGAAGAGGATTCTTTACGGTAAGAGCAGTGAGACTATGGAACTCTCTGCCTGAGGAGGTGGTGATGGTAAGTTCACTAAGAGAGTTCAAGAAGGGCCTGGATGTATTTCTGGAGGGTAATAATATTACAGGTTATAGTTACTAGAGATGGGTCGTTGATCCAGGGAATTATTCTGATTGCCTGACTGGAGTCGGGAAGGAATTTTTCCCCCTAAAGTGAGGAAAATTGGCTTCTACCTCACAGGGTTTTTTTGCCTTCCCCTGGATCAACTTGTAGGAAAACAGGCTGAACTGGGTGGACAGATGTCTTTTTTCGGCCTTACAAACTATGTTACTATGTTACTATGTTGTGGCCTGAGTCCTATGGAGCTGAACAGCGATCATGGGGGCCATACCCTGTTGTAAACTGCCACACCCCTCAGAGGCAGCCAGGTAGGTCACCTGGACCCTTAATTTCAAGGGCTCCATAGCAACTACCTGGTTTGCCTGTATTGGTGGTATGCAACTGTAACGACTTATTAACAAATATGGCATACATTAAAAGTTACGTTTTAGAAAACTTCTGATGATCCAAATTTACATACTATAATATCAACTGACAGGAGGGAATAATTGTATACAATATCCTGGGTATGACACTCATAAAGACAGTTTTTTTGGAGATTTTGTTCCCAGATACTGCAAAAAAAATTAAAAAAGTACAATCTTGAATACTGGATACAATTTGGAAGCAGTGATGGCTATCTACTCCCTGCTGTGCTGAAGTCACAGAAGAAGAGGATAGGCAAGGCATAGTTCAGTGGTGGCAGGCAGCACCAGATAATTACACAGAAAGGATAGTGTTATGAGAGCAGTAATAATACCTTCAGCGAATGTGTCTCAGACCTGCATCCACATCTATTTTTTGTCTCATGCTGTCTGTGTATCCTTTTATATTCAATCTTCTCTGCATAGTAGCCACACCTCTGCAGATAGATTAATTGGTGTGGATTAACACAAAACTGTATCTACAAAGAAGCCAGCAAGCTGTGTGCGCTGTTTGCTGGAGAGGACAGCAGGGATTAGATAACAGTCCAAACTCTGCTAATTAGTGTCTCCTGGGGACAGTTCTCCTGCTGTGTTCACATACAGCATACAGCCTCTCACTTCCTATAGATTTTTTCTACAGTGCTAGGAGATCTACTTAAATTCAATGAGTTCAGTGTGTGCTGGAGAATGAGTAAGAGCCCATTTACATTGGCTGATTAAGGACAATGATCGGTAAAAAAACTGTTCAGTCCTGACCATTGTCAGTTCATTCAACTGCATTAGCATGCAGTAAGGATCCCTGCTCAAAGGGGATGAACAATAGCTGCTGCCATTGTTCATAACCATACATATTCATTGTTTGTTGGCACCACGTTCCTGCTTACACAGTACAATGTGTTGCCCATAAATGATTACTTTATGTGCTACATAAAAGTTGCAATCAGGCGACCTTTAGTTTGCTCGTTCATCGAGTGAGCAACATCACCTTTAAATCAGTCAATTTTCTGGAATTAGCTTTCATACGAACAGTCATCCCTGATAATTGTCCTCCTGAACACAGAGGAGGAGTGGTTCAAAAGAGATGTGAAAGAAGTTATTCATGGTTAATTGGAGAAACCTAGTTTGAACAGAGGTGAAGAGTTGTGACATCTATTGACTGCCACTTACAATGCCTTTCTAACACTTTCCCCAAGGCAGTTTAAAAATAGCTAACAGCTTTCACACTAGCGTTAATATTTTCTGGTATTGAGATCATTGTAAATGGGGACTAAAATGCATTCCGTTCCGTTCTCATACCGGAGAGCATGCTGCATTTTTTTCCCATCATGGGATGCGGAGCAAGACGGATCCGTCATGATCCCCAATGCAAGTCAATGGGGACGAATCCATTTTCTCTGACATAATCTGACATAGTAGAAAATGGATCCGTCCCCCATTGACTTTCAATGGAGTTCATGATGGATCCATCTTGGCTATGTTAAAGATACTGTAATACAACTGGATCCGTTCATAACGGATGCAGATGGTTGTATTATCAGTAACGGAAGCGTTTTTGCTGAACCCTGCCGGATCCAGCAAAAACGCTAGTGTGAACGTAGCCAAAGTCATGTAAATGCAAACAACATTTTACCTACATGACTAAAGCACTTCTATGAAATGAGTATTTAATGCTGGAGACTTCTTATACAAGCCATTCTAATTGAGAAATCCACTTGTATCAATAGCAAAATGTCTTCAAGAAAAAATACAAATCCAGTTGCTCTGATTTATTACAACTGTTTTGCCCTTTTTTATAGACTTATGCTCCATTTAAACCCCCAGTCCCACTAAGAAATCCCATTTAGGCCCCCACAGTAATAATCCATTTCCCATTAGGCCCCATGCCTCCAGCCCCAATGAGCAGTAATTCCAATTGAGAACCCCTCTGCCCCCGATTTCCATTTAGCTCCGCTACTGACTACTGACTGCCTCATTTTAATGTGCTCCAACCTGGCATAGTTGGCACTTCAGGATGGGTATAATAAAAAAAGACCCTTTTCCTGCCAACTGGTGACGGGTATGTTGGCACAAGGCCCAAATGAATCCACATTAGAGATGAGCGAGCACTAAAATGCTCGGGTGCTCGTTATGCGAGATGAACTTTTCCGGATGCTCGGGTGCTCGTTTTGAGTAACGAACCCCATTGAAGTCAATGGGAGACTCGAGCATTTTTTGCAGGGGACCAAGGCTCTGCCTAGGGAAGGCTGGGTGAAAACCTGGAAACATCAGAAAATGATGGAACACCACGGAAATGGACAGGGGGCAGCATGCATGGATGCCTCTGAGGCTGCCTAATCCCACCATTACCCCAAATTCTCCTGCAACAGCCTGGTAGTTACCCTCATGGCAATTGTGCTCACCCAGACCAAGAAAGGCGAGGCACATGCCCATCACATGTTAGGGAAGCACCCAAATAGGTGCAACGAAGGTCCATCACCCATGCCCATGCTGGCACTGCTCTCCTATCCCCAGCCACACGATGCAGGCATAAGCCTGACACAGCATGGCGGTGACACCAACAAGTGACCAAGTTAGATGAGGTAGCAGGTGAGCCACCCAAAAATTTAGCCTGACACAGCATGGCGGTTACACCACCAATGACTTTGTCCGACTGAGAATGCAGTGAAATGGCTTTTGTTGAGCCTCCAAAATTTTTTTTCTTTTCGGAGTACATAAAGTCGACCCTCAGCAAAAAAATTTTTTTTTAAATGTCGGTACTTGCGCCTCCTGAAAAATTGTTTTGGACTGTCTGACTCTCCTGAAACATTGTTTTACAGTGTCTGTAGTTGACACTGCGGAAAAATTGTTTGGAGAGAGGGCCTGTAGGTGGCCCTCCGGAAAAATTGTTTAGAGAGAAGGCCTGTAGGTGGCCCTCCGGAAAAATTGTTTGGAGAGAGGGCCTGTAGGGGGCCCTCCGGAAAAATTGTCGTAAAAGAATGTCAGTTGGCCCTCTAAAAAATTGCGTTTTGGGTCAGCGTTGGGCAAAGACGACAAGGAGGAGGAGGAGTAGGAGTAGTAGAGAAGAGGAATCGGACACATAAGTAATGTTAATCTTTAGCTGCTTTCCCCCGGAGGAGATTTGAATTCCGGTGAAATCCAGGCTTTATTCATTTTAATAAGCGTCAGCCTGTAAGCGCTGTCAGTTGACAGGTGTGTACGCTTATCGGTGATGACGCCACCAGCTGCACTGAATACCCGTTCTGACAGTACGCTAGCAGCAGGGCAGGCCAGCACCTCCAAGGCGTACAGCGCCAGTTCAGGCCACGTGTCCAGCTTTGAAACCCAGTAGTTGTATGAAGCAGAGTGATCGGTCCGGACGTTGGTATGGTCAGCTAGGTACTCCCTCACCATCTTTCTGTAAAGCTCACCCCTACTCTGCTGAGACTGGGGACAGGTGACAGTGTCTTGCTGGGGTGACATAAAACTGGCAAAGGCCTTGTAGAGCATTCCCCTGCCAGTGCTGGACAAGCTGCCTGCTCGCCTACTCTCCCCCGCTACTTGGCCCACAGAAGCACGCCCTCTGCCGCTAGCGGTGTCAGATGGGAAGGATTGTTTCAGCTTGTGCACCAGGGCCTGTTGATATTGATTCACTCTCATACTCCTTTCCTCTACAGGGATGAGAGTGGAAAGGTTCTGCACGTACCGTGGGTCCAGGAGAGTGAACACCCAGTAGTCGGTGTTTGAAAAAATTCTTCTAACGCGAGGGTCACGGGATAGGCAGCCTAACATGAAGTCTGCCATGTGAGTCCCAACACGCAAGAATTCCCTCTCCTCACTGGCCTGACTCTCCATTTCCTCCTCCTCCTCCAAGTCCTCCTCTTCAGCCCATACACGCTCAACAGTTAATAAGCACTGGTACCCTCTTCTGTCTCGCCGACATTCTCCTCCTCTTCCTCCTCATCCCCCTCCTCCGATACGCGCTGAGAAACAGACCGGAGGGTGCTCTGGCTATCAAGCGACATATCTTCCTCCACCGTCTCTTGTGACAAGCGCAAAGCTTCCGACTTCATGCTGAGCAGTGAATTTTTCAATAGGCAAAGCAGCGGGATGGTGAGGCTGATAATGGCGGCATCGCCGCTGACCATCTTTGTTGACTCCTCAAAGTTGCTCAACACCTGGCAGATATCAGACATCCACGTCCACTCCTCATTGTAGACTTGAGGAAGCTGACTGACCTGACTACCAGTTCTGGTGGTAGTCTACAATCGCTCTGCGCTGCTGGTAAACTCTGGATAACATGTTTAATGTCGAATTCCATCTTGTGGGCACGTCGCACAACAGTCGTGAGCGGGCAGTTGTAGGCGGCGCTTCGCTGCCCTGAGAGTGGCAGCATCTGTGGTCGACTTGCGGAAATGTGCACAGATGCGGCGCACCTTGGTGAGCAAATCAGACAGATTGGGATATGTCTTGAGGAACCACTGAACTATGAGATTGAACACGTGGGCCAGGCATGGCACATGTGTGAGTCTGCCGAGTTGCAGAGCCGCCACCAGGTTACGCCCGTTGTCACACACAACCATGCCTGGCTTGAGGTTCAGCGGTGCCAGCCACAGATCGGTCTGCGCCGTGATGCCCTGTAATAGTTCTTGGGCGGTGTGCCTTTTGTCACCTAAGCTCAGCAGTTTGAGAACCACCTGCTGGCGCTTAGCCACGGCACTGCTGCTGCGCCTAGAGCTACCGACTGAAGGCGCAGTGCCCACGGATGGTAATTCGGAGGAGGAGGGGTCGGAGGAGGAGGCATAGTACATCTGAGAGACCGTGACCGAGGTAGGCCCCGCAATCCTCGGTGTGGACAGTACATGAGCGGCCCCAGGGACAGACTTGGTCCCAGCGTCCACCAAGTTAACCCAATGTGCCGTCAGTGATATATAGTGTCCCTGCCCGGCAGCACTTGTCCACGTGTCCGTGGTTAGGTGGACCTTCTCAGAAACAGCATTGGTCAGGGCACGGATGATGTTTTGTGACACGTGCTGGTGTAGGGATGGGACGGCACATCGAGAAAAATAGTGGCGGCTGGGGACCGAATACCGAGGGGCAGCCACTGCCATGAGGTTGCGAAAGGCCTCGGTCTCTACCAGCCTATAGGGCAGCATCTCCAGGCTCAGCAATTTGGAGATGTGGACGTTGAGGGCTTGGGTATGTGGGTGGGTGGAACTGTATTTCCTCTTGCGGTCCAGCGTCTGCTGTAAAGACAGCTGAACGCTGCGCTGGGACACATTGGTGGACACTGTGGAGGATCGTGGAGGTGAAGGTGTGCTTTTCCGGCAGGAGGCGCTCGTGCCGGGGTCCTTGGCAGGGGGATGACTAGCAGAGGCAGCGAGTGACACAGGGGAAGGAGCAGTGGTGGGACCCACAGGAGGTGAACGGCCTTGGTTCCAATGAGTGGGGTGTTTAGCACTCATATGCCTGCGCATGCTGGTGGTGGTTAGGCTAGTAGTGGTGGCACCCCTGCTGATCCTGGTGTGGCACAGGTTGCACACCACAGTCCGTCGTTCATCCTCAATTTCTTTAAAGAACCTCCAGACTTGCGACCATCTAGGCCTCGCCACGGGAGATTCACTAAGTGAAACAGTTGCTGCTGATGCACCAGCTCTGGCCCTGATTCTCCCTCTGGCCACACCACTGCCTCTTCCAACCTGTTCTGGTGCAGCACTCGCCTCCGCCTAAGAAGCACTGTCTACACTCGACTTATCAACCCAGCTTGGGTCAGTCACCTCGTCATCCTCCGATTGCTCAGTCTGCTCCCCCCTCGGACTTCCTGCCCTGACAACAACTTCACCACTGTCTGAAAACCGTGTCTCCTCATCGTCCAACATCTCTTTACACACTTCTTCCACTAAGTCAACAATGTCATCACCCACAGACTGCGACAGTTGGAAAACTTGGACATCGGGAAAGGGGTCAGCAGCAACCTGAGAAGTGGTCTGTGACTCTGGGAAAGGTCCAGAAAACAGTTCCTCAGAGTTCCAAATTTTCCTGGGAGGGGGCAGACTGGGGGGAAGGAGGTTGAGGTGGAGGAGCCAGAGGAGTGCTCCCTTGGGTAACTTGGGTGGACTGCGTGGAAGACTGACTGGTGGACAAATTACTTGAAGCATTGTCTGCAATCCACCGCATCACCTGTTCGCACAGTTGTGGTTTCAACAGTGCTCTACAACGTGTCCCTGTAAGTTCAGACATGAAGCTAGGGAGTGTAGCTCTGCGGCGTTCCCCTGCTCCCTCATCAGCAGGTACTGTCTCACCCTGCCCAGGACCATGGCCTCTGCCCCCTGCAGTAATTGAATGCCCATGCCCTCGACCCTTAGCCCTGGGGTTCAACATTTTCTGTATATAAGTGTATTATATATACCAAAAAAAAAATGGGCCTGCTGTACTGAAACCCACAAACTTGTTCAATCTGAACAAGTTAATATATAGGTGGATAAGTTAGAGCAAAATTACGTATTTTATTACGTACCGTGCAGTATGGAGCAATTACACTGAAACTATTAGATTAGGCAGACTTGGTCTGCTTAAGTGCAACCCAGACAAATGTCGCACAGAGATTTTTCTAATGTAGCTGTATCAGTGAGAGCAAAAGACCGTATTTTATTACGTGACGTACAGTATGGGTCACCTGGACAGAAAATACGGATTGTGGTTTGTGGTGACTGGACAGCTGAACTGTGACACACAGAATGGTTCCACACAGCTGTATGAAATGGATTTGTATCACTGAGATTTAAAAAAAACATAGTTTTTTTTTTTTTTTTACGTGACGTGCAGAATATATCAGAGAGCAAAATCAGCCCCTGCTGACTGTGGCTATTTTCACTACAACCCAGAAAAATGTTGCACTCAGATTTTTCTAATGTAGCTGTATCAGTGAGAGCAAAAGGCCGTATTTGATTACGTGACGTACAGTATGGGTCACCTGGACAGAAAATACGGATTGTGGTTTGTGGTGACTGGCCAGCTGAACAAAAGGATTTTGTACTGTGACTTTCACTATCTATCAGTTAGACAGAAAAAAATCTTCTGCAGACTGTGCCTATTTCAATGAAACACAAAAAAGTTGTCCCACTTAACTGTTTGAAATGGATGTGTGTCACACTGTGAGAGCCAAAAAATAAACTTTTTCCAGTCTCCCTGCAAAATGCTGCAGATATGGTGGTAGCTGCACTACTAGTGCCAGCAAGCCCAGCCACAAGCAGATAAAAAAAAATTTCTTGTAGCCCTAACAAGGGCTGTTGGGTTCTTTTAGAATTTCTCCTGCCTAACACAAATCTAGTAGAACACCATAACAATCTCCCTGTATCACACTGCAGATCTGTCCCTAACGGCATCCAGGCAGCGAATGAGCCGAGCACCGCGGGCAGTCACTAGTATATTCCAGGGTCACCTGATCAGGCCAGCCAACCCCTGCTATCGACATGTAAGGGCCCCACGTGATGCTGGGTGTAACGCAGAGTCTCCGGGCTTGTGATTGGCTGAGTTTATAGCCGCCAAAAATTCAAAAGGCGGGAGATGCCATTTCCTCAAGTCCGATACTAGTCCGAGTAGCGAGCACTTACGAGTACCCTAATACTCGAACGAGTATCAAGCTCGGACGAGTATGCACGCTCATCTCTAATCCACATACAATGGGAAGATTGCCACCAAGTGATGCATAAGGAAAAGAATAAGTGCAACAAGAGACCAGAAGCTAATGGCCTGAGTGATAGTCCACCTCCTCAATACCATTCAACCCTACTTGTGGTTGCCTCATTTTCTCATCTTACAATTATTCTGAAAGGGAAACTGTGGGCTTTTGTATCCCCTTCTTGCTTTTGGTTGTTGGCCACTATCCAGGGTTATTTCAAGCCATGTCTCTTAAATTATATGTATTGATATGCATGTTGCATTTATATCATCATGTATTTCAAACATAAACATTCTCATCTTTTCTTGAAGAAAACAAAGACTGGCACAAGCCCACTGCATCCTCAGCTGCATGCTTGCATAACTATACAGTAATATGAAATTAGTTTTGGATCTTGCTTGTAAAATTCAAGGTCAAATGGTAACCACACATTTCATTCAAATATTCTTAAATTTCAAAGTCATTTTAATATGCAAATTCAACTAATTTTCACAATACAGTAAACATTTAAAAGTGAGAAAAAAAATCGTGCAGTAAGTTTTGTTTTAGAACTAGAACGGAAAAGGAAGGAAAAGATGGAAAGTCAGGTGAATATATCAATATGGCTAAATTCTGACTTTGGCTGAAATGTTCCTCAAAAATATCTATACGTTGCTTAAGGGGTACTCTTTCTAATTATGAGAGCCCCTATTATGTCAATTATGTGTGTGCAATTTTGAAGGCCAGGCGATGCCCCTCTCTGTTTCAGGGAAACATATTCAAATTAGCTATCCTAAACCTATCTGATGCCAACGAGATATTAGGCATGATAATTTGCATATATTTTCCCCAGAAATCAAGTAGAGCTATGTCTACCGTACAATAGTTCTCACATTACCAATGTCTCCATAATAGAAATAGTATCCACCCATAGGTTTCCCCTGAGCACTTGCAACTTGAAAAAACTGTTCTCATCTGATTTATTCTGATAAAGAGATTTTGTACTGAAAGAGCTAGTTGCAGATATAAGGCTGGCTTGGGTATTTTTCCAGCTTTGTTTCTTTCACGTTTTCATCTCTGCCAATACACTGCGTGAAAATAATGCAGTGCTCACATTGCTGCTGCATTCTCTTTACCTACTTGCTGTATAGCAGCAAATAAATATAACTATAGCACCTGCTGTTTCATTTCAATTGGACAGCTCCTTCCCATTCACAAGAGTAACCATTAGACAATGCATATATATATTGTTGAGGGACACATTTGTATACTAGTCTCTCAGATTCTCTCTCTCACAAAAAATGTTTTTGAAGGGATTTGAACTTTTTCAAAAATTCAGACTGAATAACGAACTGGTAGAACCAGTTTACTCATTCTTGGCGCTAATAAATCCTCTTATTTAGTTTGGGCTCCTTGTTCCACCCCTTTGCCTGAGCTTGAGGTTCTTAGCTTGCTAGTATTCCAGTGAAGTTCTGCTTATCTGTTTTTCTGCCAGTGTACCATATGGTACTTTTCCTTTTCATCAACTAATCATCCACTGCCTGCCCTGACTATAGGTTGACTACCATATTGAATGCATTGCTGCTTGCTCTGACCTTAGACCAGCTTTACAGATATGCACAATCTCTGCCTGCAGTGACCTCACCCTGTTTCTTGACTACAAGCTTTGCCTATTCCCTTGATGCTTTGCACTGGTATCTCTGAACGTCAAATCCTTGTACAGAAGTTAAAGGGTGAAAACCAGGTGATCACCACGATAATGTATTTAGGACTAGCCCAAAGTCAAACCGCTTAGGTGGTACAGTGTTACAATGCCTATTTCCTATCATTATAGTGATTCAGTAACTCAGTACTCATTTGCCTCATTTGACTCCATCACTACAATTGTGATTGATGTAACTCTTGTACCTTTTCTCTCTTCAGAACAAGCATATAACTTGGAAACACTAGAAAGTGTTCAGTAGCTGCAACTCATTACTCAGTGGAAATGTTCTGTTTTGGGAAATACAGCCCTACACTATTATTCTACACTACACAAGTACTGGTTACTTCATACAACAGTTGTAAAGGAATCACAGAACCCCATCCTGTATATTTCATTACACAATTCCTTACTTAAAGGGGTTGTCCAAGTTATTATTTTGTCCTTTGTATGTTTCTAACTAGGCAAATGAAATGGCTTTTCAATGCACTTCCTTTAACTTCAGTGACTCATTTCTCAGATTTCACTGAGGGTCACATAATTTGTGATGTCAGCTTCTCTCCTTGCTCTGTTGATGTTTTGTGCACAAGCCTCAGAGATCAGATAAGAGTCTGTACACGAGATGTCACTGTGCTGGCCACACCCCGCACTTTTCATCTGCTCTGTGTCTCCTTCTCCTTGGATTCTTCAGGACTTCTTTTACTTTAACCCCTTCTGTAGCACACATTCAGGGCTCAAAGCTGAGCATCTGCAGGCAATGAAGAGACACAGGATCCAGGGCCGGCTCCAGGTTCATGAGGGCCCTTGGGCGATAAAGTCTCAGTGGGCCCCCTTACACAGTGATAACTCTCTGAGTACAGACAATGTAGTAGATGTCACCTGCAGTCATATGTTACAGCACAGATAACACAGTGATGGCTATCGGAGTACAGATAATGTAGTAGTATTACCTGCAGTCCTATGTAAAAGCTACAGGATGCAGGCCCTCTGGAGGAATGTCTTCTTGTTTTATGTGTAGACTCTGGCTAAGGCCTCTTTCACACTAGCGGCAGCCCGGATCTGGCAGGTGAAGGGTGCTGCCGGATCCGGACTGCTGCAGGGACATGTGTGGAGCCGGAACCGTGCTCCGGCCCCACACATGTCACACAGTACATACAGACACACACACATATATACACAGACAAATACACATACATACTTACATGCTCCCGGCAGGTCTCCAGAGCGTAGGAGGAGTAGGACGGCTCACACATAGGACGATTCCCCACAGCAACCTCTGCTGGGCGCCTGGTGGAATCGTCATCTGTGCGCGCCGTCCTGTTCCTCCTGCGCTCTGGAGACCTGCCGGGGAGCATGTAAGTATGTATGTGTATATGTCTGTGTATGTTTATGTCTGTATGTGTGTATTGTATGTATGTGTGCAGGTGACGGATCCGTCATGAACTCCATTGAAAGTCAATGGAGGACGGATCTGTTCACCATTGTGTCAAACCAAAGGGATCAGTCCCCATTGACTTGCATTGGGGGTCATGACGGATCCGTCTTGGTGCGGATGCCTGGACCGGAAAGCAAACCGCAGCATGCTGCTTCTAGGAGCCTCCGTTGTCTTCAGTTCAGTTTTGTCCCCATTGACAATGAATGGGGACAAAACTGAAGTGTTTTATTCCGGTATTGAGCCCCTATGACAGAACTCAATACCGGAATTATAAAACGCTAGTGTGAAAGTAGCCTAACACAGTGATGGCTATCTGAGTACAGATAATGTAGTAGTATTACCTGCAGTCCTATGTAAAACCTACAGGATGCAGGCCCTCTGGAGGAATGTCTTCTTGTTTTATGTGTAGACTCTGGCTAAGCGGTCTCTTTTGCAGGCAGAGTTGTGCCAGATAAGGAGGATGCACACTACACACTACCACTCCCAAGAAAATTGAGCTTATAAGTGCCTAACCCAGATATAGCTATGGCTACTGAGAACCGTGGAGGACCAGAAAAATGGAGAGGTGGCTAGACTAAATTGAAGAGCTGCTATCCATGTATAATAATAAGGTGCCTTCTCATTAGCCCCTTTACATGATGATGCCAGCAGGCACCAAGCATGAATTGTGGACAGACCTGTATGAAAGGACAACAAAGGAAGGTACAGGAGATGTGTGACCCGGTAGCAATGCCCTCATGTGCTTTCAGCCAACTGGAAATTGGAGTTTTTGTCACTACAGGTGGGGGTCAAATCATCTTGTGTAACAGAGGGTCCTGGGGGCTTGAAAAGCAGCAATGGAGATGGGAGACCACCCCTTATGAAGTTGATGACAGCCTAATCCACATCTACTAGTCTTTGAAATGAAACCTGAAGGCACCTGGCAGTCGGCACAGATGGTCCAGAGACCTTGCACACATGATTTGTGTGCCAGAACCTACTGATTCCCCAACAGCAGAAGTAACTGATATGGGTAAAATTCTATGGGTACCACCCAGAGCCATTGGAGGATAAGAAAGGGTCTTCTTTGCTGCTAAGAGAAGTCAAAAATGATTATTTTCAGGTAGAGCATTCACAAGGGCTTATTTTTTGCCTTTCATATTTGAGAGCTATGTGACATACTCTCAGGTTGCCAGGACATAAACCAATGTAGGATGCACAGCAGAAGGCAACTGCCCAATAACCATGGTATATCCTGGGAGGCCGATTCATTCTGGACCGGATGTGAACATGTAGAGTGGGTGCACATGTGTTGTGGAGAGAAGCCGCTGTCCAAGACAGCCAGAATGTGACATCTAGGCCACCAGAGAAAAGTCTGCAGCCTCAGGGGCTATCTAATGCAAGTGAAACCATGTCCTAGTTGGCAAGACACCAGTAACTTCATGTAAACATCAAACACACAGGATCAGACACAAACACACACAGAGACAGACATACACAGAGACAGACACAAACACACACACAGAGACAGACACAAACACACACACAGGGACAGACACAGCTAGAACTCACCACACTCCAGCTCCTCTCCGTATGGGGAACACAGCTCTTGGCTCCTCCCCCACTGGTCACATGGGTGATTACATCAGGAAGGTCCTTGAGCCGAGTAGGAAACTCCATCTATTCTGTTCTGAGTCCTGGGACCGCTCACCCCAGCAGTGCACTGCGCAAAAATTGCCTGCACTGTTGGGGTAAGCTGCCCTAGAATTCAGAACAGCAGTTTAATGAAGACCAGGACACAGCTACAGTGGGCCCCCCCAGGAGCAGTGGGCCCCGGCACTTGCCCGGGTGTGCCGGGTGCTGACGCCGGCCCTGACAGGATCTGCCCTCCTCATCCTGCAGACACAGAGCTCACTGGAGGAAATTTGAGGAGATCTGCAGAGCATTGCACAAGAAAGATAGGGGGAAGTTTATGTGTGTATCAGCAGTGCCATTGTACAGATGAGACTTGTAGTCCTACACATACAACATGCTGCTCAGGGCACACTTTTATTAAATCCCTTTGCAGAGCAGGGGGAGGGGCAGAGATTGTTGTTACTGCAGGTAAACAAAGGCCAGAAGAGAACCAGGGAAATTAGGAAATATTTTTGTGCCTAAAACTTGATTAGCTTATGTATATATTGCTGCTTATCAGATTTACAGTGCTATATATTTTTTAACATAACTCAGACAACCCCTATAATCTTCATTTGTAACAATGTTGCACCTTTTTTATAAAATAGAAACTGATGTGAGTATTTATGTATAGAGAATAGGTGGCAATGCAGGCAGACTAAGCCCCCTAGACATATGTCCGGCTATCTGACTCAGTTCTCCTCTAGTGAGGGGTACATTCTCATACATTCAGCGCATCCATGAATGTTATGTTGCACAAACAGTGTCGGATAGAAAAACATTGCATGCTCTGTTTTTATGTCCAACACTGTAAGTGTACAAATGCCGCATCTGTGCACTGAAGTGTAGTACACATATCAGTTGTGTCCGGATCCACAATAAAACAACTGGCCAGGCACTACTGAAATATGTGAACCTACCCTAACGTTGGCGTTCACCAGACATTAACCAAATGTTATTCTTAAAAAAACCTCAGGATAGCGTAGTAGATATAAACATTGCCCCAGGCAATAAACTGTTTCACGCTATACCTGCTTTTTCCTGGTTCCTGAAGTTCCACCCCAGTACACCTGCTCTTTGAAGCATGGGTGTTACCCTCCTTAATGAGTATACGTTAAAACCAACATACAGGGGTATCAAAAACATGAGAACATGAAATGCTATTTTAATATAATCAACTATTCCCTAGATATCACGGAATAGGATCTATTTACAAAAATACACTCCGAAGATTACGTTCATTTAGACCCAATGGCCCAGAGCTTCACATCTATTAATCCAGTCAGCCTCCCTTTCTAAGAGGTATATATGTGTCAATACAAGTCAGACATCTTAAAACCCTTTCCAAACCAGTAAAAGATAAAAAGTTACTATCCCATTCATGAACTATACTTAACAAAAATGTTTAATAACCAGACATCCTTTTTTGTAACTAACAAATGTACATGTCCTTGTATCCTTTTATATAGAGGTCTCATTGTCTTGCCAATGTAGTAAAAACTACATCAACAAAACAACGCACAGACTATAAATTTCAATCTGCATGTAGTAAAATCTTGTACTCTATACAATACAGGAACCCAATTTAAGAGTTTTTTATTATTAATTTTTAATTAAGGAGCAACATAAACAATTTCTACAACTATAATTACTGTGTTGTTTTTTTTGTTTCCTGAAAGCAACCTTTTTACTAAATGATTATGTTAAGTTTTTACATCTCCGGAAGGAAAGAATAGGTTTTCTTGAAGCTTTCTGCTAATATTATTTCAGCCTTTTATTCAGTCACCCCTCTCACACACACCAGAACCCGGCAAATAAATCGACAACCCTGGCACACTCACCAGACAAAAAAAATACAAGACAAGCTTCCAGAATGTCAGAACAACGCTGG
Source organism: Rhinella marina (assembly GCA_900303285.1). Taxonomy (NCBI): domain Eukaryota; kingdom Metazoa; phylum Chordata; class Amphibia; order Anura; family Bufonidae; genus Rhinella; species Rhinella marina. The sequence continues at coordinate 47,715 of ONZH01004097.1, forward strand.
AAGACAACCCACTCTAGTGAAAACTTCATGTCATATAAACAAGCTGTCCTCAACTTCAAGTCTGCTCTCACCTCTTCTAAACAGGACTACTTCACAACTCTTATTCATCTCTTTCCCACAACCTCAAACAATTGTTTAATACCTTCAACTCTCTACTCTGTCCTCTGGTGCCCCCTCCCACACCCCTCATCTCTGCTGAAGACTTTGCCTCATATCTCAAAGATAAAATTGACAAAATCTGAAAAAGCTTCAAGCAACAACCCTTACACAACCACTCAGGGGCACATTTAATAACACCAGTGTTTTAGACACTGGACAGGCCCATAGCTGGCAGTGGATCCGCCAAAGTTATGAAAAGGTGCACGCCTCTCCATAAATTTGGCGCATCCAGCTTCAGTTCTAAATGTAAGACAGCTTCCTAGCTGTTTTACATTTAGACCATTTTCTATGCCTAAAACAGGTGTGAAAAATGGTGAAGGAGACGGGCCTATTGGCCCGACACCTTCCCACGCTACATCCACAAATTTAGTCCTGGCATGAGGGGGGAAAACCGTTGTGCCGCCATATGCGCCTGAAATACCCTTAATTGACCCCCTCAATGTTCTTCCCACTTACTGAAAATAGGTTTTGCACCTTAATCTCCAAATCACACTTTACCACCAGTGCCGACCAAATCCTCTCCCACGTCATCCCTAACCTAAGCATTATAGTTAGCCCTGCCCTAACCCACCTCTTCCACCTACCACTGGTGTCTTTCCTTCCTCACTACTCCCATTTGCATCAAAAGTGCTAGAACAGAATGTCCATCTTGAACTGCCTTTCCACATCTCATCCCACTCACTCTCTTCAGTCTGGCTTCAGACCCAATGACTCAACTGAAACCGTCCTAACCAAAGTCGCCAATGATCTGCTAGCTGCCAAAGCTAAACATCATTACTCTGTTCTCCTCCTTCTTGACCTTTCCTCTGCCTTTGACACAGTCGACCACTCTCTCCTGTTACAAACCTTCTCATCCCTCGAAATCTGAGATCTGGCCCTCTCTTGGATATCCTCTTACCTCACCAATAGAACCTTCAGCATTTCCCATTCGTACACCGCCTCCTCACCATACCTCTTCTCTATTGGTGTCTCTCAATTCACTGTCCTGGGTCTTCTACTTTTATCAATTTATACATTCAGCTTGAGACAGCTCATTGAGTCCCATGACTTCCAATACTGCCTCTATGTTGATGACATTCAGTTCTACCTCTTTGGCACAAATGTCACTTCCCTTCTATCCAGAATCCCAGCATGTCTGTCTATTACTATATATCTTCATGCTTCTCCTCACGATTCTTAAAACTAAACATAGAGAAAACAGAATTCATCATCTTTCCTACATGTCACCCCCCTACCTGACCTATTCATTACAGTTAATAGCACAATGTTTTCTCCAGTCTCATAGGTCTGCTGTCTGGGGATAACATATGATTTTGACCTGTCCTTCAAATCATACATCGAAGCCCATACCTCCACCTGAAGCTTACATCTCTCATATTTGCTCCTTCTTCAGGCCTCAGTCAACTAAAATGCTAGTGTATGCCCTCATAATCTCTCGCCTATCCTACTTTGTGGCCTTTTATCTAGCGCTCTCACACCTCTCCAGTCTATCCTCAACTCTGCTGTCAGATTAATACATATCTCCCCTCATTTCTCTTCTGCATTTCCCCTCTGCCAATCCCTTAGCTGGCTCCCAATTGCCCAGCGAATTCAGTTTAAACTGCGAACAACTACATTTAAGGCCATCCACAACATTACATCTTTCACCTGCTTTCCCAATACATTCCCACATATAATCTCCGATCCTTACAGGACTTCCTTCTTGGTTCTCCTCCCATCTATTCTTCACACCACACAAGAAAGGCAGCGGGAGATTAGGGAGGTAAACAAGTGGCTCAAGAACTGGTGTAGGAAGGAGGGGTTTGAGTTCCTGGAGAACTGGGCTGACTTCTCTTTCAGCTACAGGCTCTATCGTAGGGATGGGCTGCACCTCAATGGGGAAGGGGCAGCTGTTTTGGGGGAGAAGATGGCTAGAAGGTTGGAGGAGTGTTTAAACTAGGGATTTCAGTGAGGGAAATTACATAACAGGGAAAGATAGTGCAGATAGAGACCGGGGACGAGGTAATGGAACTGGGGGAGAAATGGAAGGAGGGAATAGAATAGTTCAGAAGGAAAGGTGTAGGGTAAAAAATATACATACACCTCTTAATTGTATGTATACTAATGACAGAAGCCTGACTAATAAAACTGGTTAACTGGAAGTAGTGATGTGTGAGGAGGACTAAGACGTAGTGGGAATAACTGAGACATGGCTGGATGATAGCTATGACTGGGCAGTTAACGTACAGGTTTACAGTCTGTTTAGAAAAGATCGCCAAACCGGAGAGGGGGAGTGGTCTGCCTTTGTATAAAGTCCTGTCTAAAGCCCACACTCCGGGAATATATAAGTGAGGGACGTAAACATATGAAGTCACTATGGGTAGAAATACATGGAGGAAAAAACAATAATAAAGTCTGCTCTCACCTCTTATAAACAGGACTACTTCACAACTCTTATTCATCTCTTTCCCACAACCTCAAACAATTGTTTAATACCTTCAACTCTCTACTCTGTCCTCTGGTGCCCCCTCCCACACCCCTCATCTCTGCTGAAGACTTTCATCTCTTTCCCTATAAGTGAGGGACATAAACATGTGAAGTCACTATGGGTAGAAATACATGGAGGAAAAAAACAATAATAAAATACTAATAGGAGTTTATTATAAACCACCTAATATACCAGAATCCACAGAAAATCTACTTCTAAACGAAATAGACGAGACGACAAACCATAATGAGGTCGTTATTATGGGGGACTTCAATTACCCAGATATAGACCAGGAAACTTGGGTTCTTGGCAATAACAAAAGACAATTACCTTTCCCAAATGGTTCATGACCCAACTAGAGGGACAGCCATACTGGACTTAGTATTTACCAATAGACCTGACAGAACAACAGATGTGCAGGCTGGGGGACACTTGGGAAATAGTGACCATAAAGTAATAACCCTCAAATTGTCATTCAAAAGAGTGTTTCTTTAGGGAGGAACAAAAATACCAAACGTCAAAAAAGCAAAATTTAGCCAACTAAGAGAGGCCATAGGCCTAAATAACTGGGACAAAGTCCTCAAAAATAAAAATATAGCCACAAAATGGGATATTTTTAAACGCATCCTAATATCTGATTGTGAGAGGTACATTCCTTATGGGAATAAAAGGTTAAGGAACAAGAAAAAAACAATGTGGATAAATAGAACTGTAAAGAAAGCAATAAATGACAAAAATAAAGCATTTAAATCACTAAAACAGGAGGGGAACAAGGAATCATTGAAAGACTATAAGGAAAAAAATAGAATATGTAAAAGACAAATAAAAGCAGCCAAACTAGTGTCACGAGTGGTCTTGCGTCTGGAATCAGACGTTCTGCGCGGCTTTCTAAGTGACAGGTTTGACAGGCTATTCCCTGTGGTTTGGGTGCTGTTCACCACACCCCTTTCCCTCAGCTGTTGCCGCTGGGCAATTAGCTGTCTCCTACTTACCTCTTCCTCTCCCAGTATCCCTTGCGGTTTATATCTGCTACATCCCTGGTTGAGAGTGGTGTGGATCTCGGCTGAGATCCTGTTGCTGAGTTCTACTTAAAGTTAAGTGTTTTCCCTTCCTTTGGTTATTCCTGTTTGAGTCTCCTGTTCCTCCTTTCGCTTGGAGGAACGGGTTACTCTCTTGTGTCATTAGACTGCAGGGTGTTCTAGGGTTTACTCAGATTAGGTTCCTGTGTATGAGCTTTCCTACCACCCGGGTTAGTTCATACTGGTAGCCAGCTAGGGCCTAGTCTTAGGGTCCCCTGCAGGAGGTGGAGAAATGTGCTTTTGCTGTACATGAGGTGCAATTCTTAGGATACCTGCTTTCATCTTCAGGTTTTCGTATGGATCCAGAGAAGGTCTGTGCTGTTCTGAACTGGGACCGACCTGAAAATCTGAAGGCTCTTATGCGATTTTTCGGGTTCACCAACTATTACCGAAAATTTATTAAGAACTATTCGACTATGGTTAAACCCTTAACTGACATGACTAAGAAAGGGACGGATGTCTCTGTGTGGTCTGATGCAGCATTGCAAGCCTTCTCTGCTGTAAAGAAGTGCTTTTCCTCTGCCCCTATATTGGTGCAGCCAGATGTGTCACAACCTTTCATTGTGGAGGTTGACGCATCCGATGTGGGGGTAGGAGCTGTGTTATCACAGGGCCCGTCACCTGGTAAATGGCGCCCATGTGCTTTTTTTTCGAAGAAACTCTCTGTGGCGGAGAGAAATTATGATGTGGGTAACCGAGAGTTACTGGCCATTAAGTTGGCTTTTGAGGAATGGCGTCATTGGTTGGAAGGGGCGAATCATCCAATCACGGTATTCACTGATCACAAAAATCTGGCTTACCTGGAGTCGGCTAGACGACTTAATCCGAGGCAGGCCAGATGGTCTTTGTTCTTCACCAGATTCAATTTCATTGTCACATACCGTCCTGGGGTTAAGAATGTGAAGGCGGATGCCTTGTCACGTAGTTTTCCCGGGGGTGGTGATTTTGAAGATCCTAGCCCTATACTGTCTGAAGGAGTGGTGATATCCGCTCTTTACCCTGATCTTGAGGCTAAAGTGCTTGAGGCCCAGGGAGATGCGCCGGAGTCTTGCCCTCCCGGGAAGTTGTTTGTTCCTTCTGATTTGCGTTATAAGGTTTTTGAGGAGCATCATTCTTCGGTGCTTGCGGGACACCCTGGGAGTAAATCCACTGTCGACCTCATCTCTCGTAGATTCTGGTGGCCAGGTCTGCGTAAGTGTGTTGAGGAATATGTGTCAGCCTGTAGTGTCTGCGCACGTTCTAAGGTGACACATACTCGTCCCTCTGGACCCCTACTTCCATTACCCATCCCGTCCAGACCATGGACTCACCTATCCATGGACTTCATCACTGATCTGCCTGAGTCGTCTGGTAAGACAGTTATTCTGGTGGTTGTAGATCGTTTTAGTAAAATGGCGCACTTTATTGCATTACCTGGACTCCCCAATGCTAAAACTCTTGCACAAGTGTTTGTTGACAATATTGTGAAACTTCATGGCATTCCCACTGACGTTGTCTCTGATCGTGGGACTCAGTTTGTGTCCAGATTCTGGAGGGCGTTCTGTACTCGGCTCGGGGTACAACTGTCTTTCTCCTCTGCCTTTCATCCCCAGACGAATGGACAGACTGAGCGTACCAATCAGAATCTGGAGACTTATTTGAGATGCTTTGTCTCTGAGAACCAGGAGGAGTGGTCCTCGTTTTTGTCTCTGGCTGAGTTTGCCATAAATAATCGCAGACAGGACTCCACTGGTAAGTCACCATTTTTTGGTGCATATGGCTTTCACCCGCAGTTTGGCACATTTTGTGGTTCTGATACTTCTGGTATTCCTGAGGAAGAACGTTTTTCGTCATCATTGTCTTCCATATGGCGAAAAATTCAAAGTAACTTGATAAATATGGGTAACAAGTACAAACGTGTGGCTGACAGGAGACGCATGAATGGTCCGGACCTAAATGTGGGTGATTCTGTGTGGCTGTCTACTAGGAACATTAAGTTGAAAGTTCCTTCATGGAAGTTGGGTCCAAGATTTATTGGCCCATATAAAATCACGGCCATTATTAATCCTGTAGCATTTCGTCTTGAACTTCCGCAGGCCCTGAAAATCCATAATGTGTTTCACAGATGTTTGTTGAAGAGGTATGTTGAACCTCTGGAGCCATCTCCCTTGCCACCCGCGCCTGTCTTGGTGGATGGTAATTTGGAATTTCAGATTGTCAAGATCATTGATTCTCGAGTTCTTCGTGGGACCCTTCAATATCTGGTTCATTGGAAGGGTTATGGTCCTGAGGAGAGGTCATGGGTACCGGCATCTGATGTGAATGCCAGTCGTTTGGTAAAAGCCTTTCACAGGTGTCACCCTGATAAAGTTGGTCCTGGGTGCCCGGAGGTCACCCGTAAAAGGGGGGGTAATGTCACGAGTGGTCTTGCGTCTGGAATCAGACGTTCTGCGCGGCTTTCTAAGTGACAGGTTTGACAGGCTATTCCCTGTGGTTTGGGTGCTGTTCACCACACCCCTTTCCCTCAGCTGTTGCCGCTGGGCAATTAGCTGTCTCCTACTTACCTCTTCCTCTCCCAGTATCCCTTGCGGTTTATATCTGCTACATCCCTGGTTGAGAGTGGTGTGGATCTCGGCTGAGATCCTGTTGCTGAGTTCTACTTAAAGTTAAGTGTTTTCCCTTCCTTTGGTTATTCCTGTTTGAGTCTCCTGTTCCTCCTTTTGCTTGGAGGAACGGGTTACTCTCTTGTGTCATTAGACTGCAGGGTGTTCTAGGGTTTACTCAGATTAGGTTCCTGTGTATGAGCTTTCCTACCACCCGGGTTAGTTCATACTGGTAGCCAGCTAGGGCCTAGTCTTAGGGTCCCCTGCAGGAGGTGACCAGTTCCCTGGTTTTGTCTGTTCCCATCCCTCATACGCTCGGTGTGGCTTTTCCCCCCACACCCGAGCGTGACAACTAGAGACCGAGAGATTAATTGCCAAAGAGAGTAAAACTAACCCTAAAATGTTCTTCAATTATATAAATGGTAAAAAGTATAAATCTGAAGGTGTCGGCCCATTACAAAGTAATGAGGAGGATGTTGCAGAGAGCAGTGAGGAGAAAGCAAAGCTATTAAATATTTTTTTCTTCACTGTATTCGCTGAGTAAAATAAACTGTCAGATGAAATGCAGAATATCAACGTAAATTGCGCTGTCTAACCCAGGAAGAAGTACAGCTGCATCTTAAAAAGATTAAAATAGACAAATCTCCAGGACCGGATGGCATATACCCTAAGAGAATTAAGAGAATTAATCCTAAAAGAATTAAGTAATTTCATAGCCAGACCCTTATTTCTGGGGGCTCTATACTGACAGAGACTGTTCCACATGATTGGCACATAGCAAATGTGGTGCCAATATTCAAAAAGGGTTAAAAAACAGAGCCCAGAAATTATAGGACGGTAAGTTTAACATCTGATTGGGTCACCATCACTAGTGGGGTACCAGTGGGGGTCAGTATTAGGCCCTATTCTCTTCAATATATTTATTAATGATCTTGTAGAAATCTTGCACAGTAAAATATCAATTTTTGCAGATGACACTAAACAGTGTAAAGTAATTAAAACAGAAGAGGACAGTACACTGCTACAGATGGATCTGGATAGATTGGAGGCTTGGGCAGAGAAGTGGCAGATGAGGTTTAACACTGACAAATGTAAGGTTATGCACATGGGAAGGAATAATGCAAGTCACCAGTACATACTAAATGGTAAAACACTGGGTAACACTGACATGGAAAAGGACCTAGGAATTTTAGTGAACAGCAACCTAAGCTGTAGAAACCAGTGTCAGACAGCTGCTGCTAAGGCCAATAAGATAATGAGTTGCATCAAAAGAGGCATAGATACCCGTGATGAGAACATAGTCCTGCCACTTTGCAAATCACTAGTCAGACCTCACATGGAGTACTGTGTACAGTTCTGGTCTCCTTGTGAACAAGGCAGACATAGCAGAGCTGGAGAGGGTTCAGAGGAGGGCAACTAAAGTAATAACTGGAATGGGTGGACTACAGTACCCAGAAAGATTATCAAAATTAGGGTTATTCACTTTATAAAAAGAAGACGACTGAGGGGAGATCTAATAATTATGTATAAATATATCAGGAGTCAGTACAGAGATCTCTCCCATGATCTATTTATCCCCAGGATTGTTACTGTGATGAGGGGACATCCTCTGCGTCTGGAGGAAAGAAGGTTTGTACACAAACATAGAAGAGGATTATTTACGGTAAGAGCAGTAAGACTATGGAACTATCTACCTGAGGAGGTGGTGATGGTAAGTTCACTAAAAGAGTTCAAGAGAGGCCTGGATGTATTTCTGAAGTGTAATAATATTACAGGTTATAGTTACTAGAGATGGGTCGTTGATCCAGGGAGTTATTCTGATTGCCTGATTGGAGTCGGAAAGGAATTTTTTTCCCTTAAAGTGGGGAAAATTTGCTTCTACCTCACAGGGGTTTTTTGCCTTCCTCTGGATCAACTTGTAGGATAACATGCCGAACTGGATGGACGGATGTCTTTTTTGTGCCTTATAAACTATGTTACTATGTTACTATGTTACACAATTGTGCATCCCCTACTGTGAAACTCGTTACCCCAGCACACCAGATTATCCTACAATATCCAAACATTCAAAAGCAACCTAAAACCCCACCTCTTCAGGAAATGCTGCCACCATACAACCAGATGAGCAGCTTTTCCTCTCACCTACTGTGTCCTTCCCTTCCCCTTGTAGATTGTAAGTTCCCGTGGGCAGGATCCACTCTACCTCTGTACCAGTTTGTTAATAGTTTCATGTTTATTGTATTTGTATTGTTATATGATCTATGTGTAACCCTCTTATTGTTTTTTTAATCTCAAAATGTTTGTGGCTGGCCAGAAAATGTCAATGTCTTTTTCCCAAAACCAGAACACAAGGAGTGTCAGGGAAGCAGAACAACTTCACACAGACAGGATATCACCCGTCAAAAAACCTTCCTTAAAACTCCCTAGACCTGGTAGAGCCATGCAAAAGGCCAGGCTGATGATACATTAACTTGCAGAAGGGGTCATGTATAAAAAAAAAACATACAGATGAAAATTCATCAAAGACTGGACCTAATCCTTAACTTGGCAGTGTGCTGCATAAGTTGGACTTTGCCCATTCAACATCAACTGTGTTAATGTCACCTCAATCGGGGCTTTGTAAGATATAGTAATTAAGGAACTTATGAAGTACTGCCTCTAAACCCTCTATGTTTGATATGCACATGTGTGGAACATTATGACAGGTTGAATGAAGGTAGTATGAAGTCATTATGATATCCACAAGAATAGATATCTTTGTGAACAGATTTTGAGCCAAAATCTTCATTAGGCTGATCTCATAAAATGAGGTTGTAAAAGTCCATTAGTGTACTCACTAGCCTTTCCATGACATCAGAGGAAGGAAGGCTATTGGTGAAATCTGTAGAACTTCTTAGGATGTTTGTCCCTTTAACACATAGTCATTTCTGGGGGATAACTCGCCTGATGATTTGGCCAACTACAATCTCGTAATGTATTAAGTCTAGTGATGAGCGAATCGAAGCGGCAATATTCGTGATTCGCACGAATATTGCCCGCTTCGGCTCGGCATCCCGAGGCAGCGCGGACTCGTGATTATTCGTGCCTCACTGCAAGTTTGAAATGCCCGTTTTTTTCAGCCAATCATCATCAAAGGGAAGCCTGTGGGAACGCCTGCTGTGATGTAACAGCCCCTATACCTCCCCAGCAGTGATTGGCTGGCAGTGACATGTGACCTAAATTTACATAAGCCTCATTGTGCTTTGGGAAGGAGAAGAGACAGACAGTGTTAGCTAGTGTAGTGTAGTGTTGCACGATATATCGAAAACTCGACTCGGTACCTAGTGAGGTACCGAAGCTCGATACCGAGTTTTCTTGCCGTCCGATACATAGAACATGGCGCGCGCATCACTTTAATGCGGTTGCCATGTTCTAATATCTGCCGTGCTGCCAGGGCCAGATTATAATTGGAGCACCTGGAGCTAATGCTCCAGGCCCCCACTCCAATGATTTCATGGGGGGCCCCGCACCTCCCTCAGACCTCAGATCAGCCCACCCAGCCACTTTAAAAAAAGCATACTTACCTGTTCTGGCCGCCGCTGTCCTCAGGTTCCGCGCTCCACTGTGTTCCCTGCTGGCGCGCAATATGACCTGACGCAGCGCCGGCAGGGAACACAGTGGAGCGGGGAGCCTGAGGACAGCGGCGGCCAGAACAGGTAAGTATGCTTTTTTAAAGTGGCTGGGTGGACTGATCTGAGGTCTGAGGAGGGGGGCCACAAGACGCTGGTCTGAGGGGGGCACAAGACGCTGACCTGAGGTCTGATGGGGGCACATTGTGTTGATCTGAGGTCTGAGAGGGGCCACAAGAACGCTGACCTGAGGTATGATGGGGGCACATTGTGTTGATCTGAGGTCTGATGGGGGCACAAGACGCTGATCTGAGGTCTGATTGGGGCACAAGACGCTGACCTGAGGTCTGATGGGGCACAAGACGCTGACCTGAGGTCTGATGGAGGCACAAGACGCTGACCTGAGGTCTGATGGGGGCACAAGACGCTGACCTGAGGTCTGATGGGGCACAAGACACTGACCTGAGGTCTGATGGGGGCACAAGACGCTCACCTGAGGTCTGATGGGGGCACATTGTGTTGATCTGAGGTCTGAGTAATCACTGCTATCTACAGACGGCCCTGATTACTAATACTGGCTTAGTGCTTGCCGGTATGGCAGGCCAGCACTAACCCCAACATCTATTACCTTGGCACCCACCGCCACCAGGGGTGCCGGGAAGAGCCGGGTACCCGCAGGACCGGACCTTCTAAATTGAGGGTCTGGCTCCGGGGGCGGCTGAAGGCTGGTACCATTAGGCTGGGAAGGGCCAATAACCGTGTCCCTTCCCACCCTGGTATTTCCAGTCTGCCGCTGCTGGTTGTATCTGCCTGGCAAAGGAAAAAAGGGGGGGACCCCACGCCATTTTTTTTTAAATTATTTAATTATTTTTGTAAAAAAATGGCGTGGGGTCCCCCCATTTTTTCCTTTGCCAGCCAGATACAACCAGCAGCGGCAGCCTGGCACTACCAGGGTGGGAAGGGACACGGTTATTGGCCCTTCCCAGCCTAATGGTACCAGCCTACAGCCGCCCCAGAGCCAGACCCTCAATTTAGAAGGTCCAGTACTGCGGGTACCCGGCTCTTCCCGGCACCCCTGGTGGCGGTGGGTGCCGAGGTAATAGATGTTGGGGTTAGTGCTGGCCTGCCATACCGGCAAGCACAAAGCCCAGTATTAGTAATCAGGGCCGTCAGTAGATAGCCATGATTACTAAAACTGTAGTATTGTAAAAAAAATACACACACACAAGTATAAAACATTTTATTGAAATAAACACTCCCCCAGACCCCTGTTTGACCATTTTATTAAAAAAAAAAAGATGGTCCGACGTAGTCCACCGAATCCGAAGTGGTCCTCTGCATTCACGACCCTGAAAAATAAAAAACAAACACACAAACACAGACCACTTACCTCTTTCTGCACTGGGATAATACATACAGCGATGTCACTGTACAGGGATAATAAACACAGTGATGTTACAGTACAGGGATAATAAACACAGTGATGTCACAGTACAGGGATAAGAAACACAGCGATGTCACTGTACAGGGATAACAAACACAGTGATGTCACAGTACAGAGATAATAAACACAGTGATGTCACCGTACAGGGATAATAAACACAGTGATGTCAAAGTCCAGGGATAATACACACAGTGATGTCACAATACAGGGATAACAAACACAATGATGTCACAGTACAGGGATAATAAATGCAGTGATGTCACAGTACAGGGATAATAAACACTGCGATGTCACAGTCCAGGGATAATAAGCACAGTGATGTCACAGTCCAGGGATAATAAGCACAGTGATATCACAGTACACCTGTGCAAACAAGGCCTGGGGGACCAAGATAAGGCTAGGGGATACACTGAAAAGGGCCAGTGGCGCACAGATAAGGGGTAAGGGGCAGGGTCACAAGCAAGGTCCTGGGGGGGAAGGGGGGGTGAGGGGTGCACAGATAAGGGCCAGGGTGGCGCACACAGGGGGCAGCAGAGACAAGAACCAGAGAGGCGCAAACAAAGAGGGAGTGAGGCACAGATAAGGGCCCAGGGGCGCAGACCAGGAAGAGGTGTACAAAGACAAGGGCCAGATCCCAGGGGTGCAGACAGGGGCCAGGTAGGCACAGCCAAAGGGGCGCAGATAAGAGCCAGGGGCTGCATTGAAAGGGCCAGGGTGGTGCACAGAGCAGGGTCAAAAGCAAGGTCGGGGGGGGGTGAGGGGCGCACACATAAGGGCCAGGGTGGCATTAATAGGTTCTTCTTTATTTTGGCGAGGTATCGTATCAGTATCGAGTATCATGATACTTTTGTACGTATCGGTATCGAACTCAAAATTCTGGTATCGTGACAACCCTAGTAACTTGCTTCACTTTCAACTACCTCACCCCCTGACACCTGTGTCTCGCCATTGTCCACCACCTCCTCAGACAACACTGGTAAATCCCCACTGTCAGCACACTGAGACTGCAAAAGGTCTTGCGAATTGGGGCAGAGAATGTTCTGGGGTAGCACATCAGAGAAGGGGTGACTATGGGGTTCCAGGGAGTACGTGACCACATGCAATCTCCATCCAAAAAGTCATACTGAGGCTCACCACCATGCTTTACACTGCAATCTTATTGAAAGGGGTTCACCGCCAGGTTGTCAGGCAGCATTTTTAAGTGGGTCACCATTACCGTGTCCCTGAAAATTGCCTTGGGGTCATCACCAGACTATTGGCCAGATTTAGAAAAAATGGTGCAATTAGGGAGCCTAGAGGCATCCCTACATGCTGCCCCTGGTGTTTCCTATCCATTTCCAAGGAGTTTCCATCTTTTTCTGAGGTTTTCACATGTTGGGGCAAACTTGACTGTGCAGAACCTTTGGCCCCTGCAAAAATATTCGGGTCTCCCATAGACTTTAATGGGATTCGTGATTCGGCTCGAACCCACGAATCCCGTGAAAAATTCGGGCCAAATTCCGAATCCCCGAATATTTTAGGATTCGATCAACTCTAATTAAGTTTTTTATCCTTTTTTATTTTCAAACTGTCGTTTTGTGCATTGTATTGTTATGTCATTTTTTTTTACATTTTGGGTAATTGTGAGTTTAAAGGCTATGTAAACCTTTGTAGTCAATTTTTTTTATGATTGCATTTAACTTATTTTTGGCTAAAAATCATATTTTCAATTGGCCTTTATTAAAAATATTGAGCTGTTTAGTCACAAAGGGTTAACTATTTTTAAGTCTGTGAATGGTACTTTCACTTTCACTTTGTGC